>JAVQJG010253931.1:0-17003 GCA_036024015.1 Craterocephalus amniculus | reverse complement strand
GTGAAGAGAGAAAGAGAGATCTACCTGTCACGTCATGATGCGGTAAGAAACCCGTGGAAACAAAGTTGTTGGAAAATTTGGGAAAATAAATACCTTGAATCAAAGGAAAAGACACACTTAGACTTCGTGATCATTTTGTTTGAAACAGCGCTGAAGCGCGTCGGACTTTGAGTGCATGTTTAAACTGAGAGCCAGAGCATCTTCACAAGAAAAGATCGCTCCAAAATTAGGTAAATATGTTTTCTTTCTGTTTTTACGTATTTGCAAAGTGAAAAGAATTCTTCTGTGCTAGAGCTAGGATAGACAGAAAGCAGAACTCGGCAACCAAAAATCAGAAGCAGAAACCTGCTGTCCCGAAAAAGTTCCTGTGGTAAAAGAAGGTGGGAGGAAGAATTCCTCACAGCAGCATCTTTAAACCACATTAAAGTTGCCCGTGTTTTTTGTTTTTCTCAACTCTTAATAAGCTCTCTAGCTGCAAATTGTCCTGTTGTCTTTTTAAGATTTTGTCCATTTTGTGCTTTATCATCATTATTATCCTTATTAATATTGCTACTGTTATTGCCGCTTTTAAAAAAATCCTAGTATCAATACTTTTAGCCTCAGTAATAGAAACCCCAATTATAAGCAGAGAGTTTAAAAATTTTAGAAATAATTATTCAGTCTTCCTGCATTCAAAGCTAATGATGATGGTGGTGTCAAATATACTAATTTTATTGGAAGAAAATGTATGTGTGTATGGGAGGCAAAAAATAAAGTGCACCTATGACCGCTCTGAGGAGTTTGGCTGCGTATAAGCGCATAAGTACCTAACTTTTGCGTTTGGTTCGTGATGAATCACTGGGGACATGGGTGACCGTTGGCCTCTTGAGAAGACAGGCGCCCTCCAGTAGGTCTGGGTGCCGTCCCTCTGTGAAGTCTAGGGACTAAGATTGAGGCTCCCTATGAGACAAGCTCCCTCCTCTACAGTAGGTCAGGGGGCTGTTTCTATGGGGGAGCTATTAAGATGGGTCGGCCCCCTCCCAATTGGGTCTGGTGGCGTCTCAGGATTACGTCAGCTTTCCCACAGTTCATCTGGTACCCCTGCTCTTCTAAGCCACCTGTCTATATAAAATATGACATATGTGGATACTCAAGTGCCCGTACAAATGTGTACACTAATGTGTGCATGTAATTGTGTATATATACAAAACAAGTCTGGCTGTCACCACCTCCATCATTAATGTTATCATTATTATTATTGTTATAATTATTACTATTATTATTATTATTATTATTGCTACTATTACTAGCAGGTTATAAACTACTACTTGGTTTATTATTATGGACATTGTGATAAGATTAATTATGTGATTAGGATTTACAGACTTATACAGTACGATGATTATTTCTATTATTATTGTTCTTGTTATTATTATTGCCACTACTGCTATCACTATTGCTATTATTATTGCTATTATTACCATTTTTATTACTATTATTGCCACATATTGATATTATCTCAACCCCAAATAGCCATATTCCCAACAACTATTACTTTGATATGGAATAAGCACTTAGCATTATGTGTTTCTGTTTTACGGTGACATATCTTTTATTTGTTTGTTCTTGTTTTTGTCTATTTTGTTTTGTCTGCCGGCTGTCTGTATACTTTGCACTGCTTTCGTTTACTTTCTTTAGTGTTGTTGCTTTGTATAGTAATTTTAAAAAAAGTAAAATAAAATAAAGTTGCCCGTGTTCTTTTTATGAAACAGCCCCTGCAGTGCAGCTTCATGCTGCACTGGACAGAATTTAAAAGTATGTTAATGCTCTGGTCTGATTTTATCATTAAATTTGTCAAAAGTCACATAACGTCATTGTCAGACATAAACGCCCTATTTCCAATAATCATGATTGATATTTCCAACCATTAATCAGTCATGTTGGTCCTCCTTTCCTTAGTCCTGGAGATCTGGCTGAGACACAGAGGGGCTTTAATAAGGGAACCAGAGGAGCCAAACACCAGCCGCTGGTTGACAGAACTGTCGCCACAGACTGCAAAACCAGACAGACAAACCTGTGCACTACCTGGATTGACTACTGGAAAGCCTACCGTCAGTGCCACACACATAGATCCCGGAATGTCTGAATCTACAAGATCAACAATAGCCTAAGGACCTTCGTTGCAAATTCAATGAGGCTGTGGCAGACCACACTGGAGACCAACTTCCAGCCCACTGCACAAGTCTCCAACAGACATGGCGTATACCACAGATATGCCCTATCCCCACTGCTGTTCTGCATAGGCCTTAACCCTCTCAGCCAACTAATTGACAAGACTGGCTATGGATACCGACTCAGGAATGGGGCCTTCATCAGCCACCTCCTGTACATGGATGACATCAAGCTGTACACTAGTAGTGAGCGTGACATTGACTCACTTATCCACACCATCAGAATCTACAGCAGGGACATTAGAATGCCATTTGGATTGGAGAAATGTGGGCCAATGGTAACAAAGAGGGGTAAGGTAATCCATTTGGAGGAGATTCCCACTCCCAGGGGGCAGGATAACAGATGTTGAGGAGAGCTACAAGTACCTGGCATACCACAGGCAAACGGCAACCATGAAGAAGCCACAAGAAAAGTTGCCACAGCCAAATACCTGCAACGAGTGAGGCAAATACTAAGAAGTCAGCTCACTTAAAAACACCTTCTTAGGTGGTGGAGAATGAGAGTTCTATGATCCTCTGGGATTTCCAGCTCCAGACCGATAAAATGGAGGTGGCCAACCAACTGGACATAGTGATCATGGATAAGCAGCAGAGGAAAGCTGTAATGATCACTATATACATCCTATGTGATATCCCCCATCCAATGATCCATCCAATGATGGGGGATATCAGGAAAAAGCAGCATGAGAAACTAGAGAAGTACCAAGGACTAGCATGAACAGGAAGAACAGCGGATGAAGTAAGAGGAGGAGGCAAGAAGGAGAACCAAAGAAAAGAAAATGCTCGTAATAAAAATGGACAAATAAGACCTCTCCACATCCTCCTCTCCCCACTCTCTAAACTTGGCATCACAGGGCCCGTCCTCTCATGGTTCACATCGTACCTCGCAGAGAGATCATTCAGAGTCTCGTGGAAAGGACAAACGTCCAAACTGCACGATCTGGCAACGGGTGTACCACAGGGGTCGGTCCTTGGCCCTCTCCTTTTCTCCTTGTACACCACCTCACTAGGCGAGATCATCAGTGTTGGGGCACGACAGCACCAAGAATTCATTTGCGGATCAAAACTGACTCTTACTGTGAAAGGCCACTTTAATGTAAGACACTTCCTTTAAGAGACACCCTGGAGAGGAGGACCACCCCTCTGGCACCACACCTCCTTTTCCCTCTCGTCTCGGCCAGACCTCAGAGGAGGTCACATCTCTACACCTGTCCTCTGCCAAACAGGCCTGGGTGACCATCCTCCAGGCCCCAAGCACAGCAGGCCTCACAGGCCCTGTCTTTCCATCAGCTCTGCCTTCAAAGAGGTGAAATCTCTGCAGCTCTCACCTCCAACCCGGCCTCGGACTATACTCCGCTGACCAGGCCACACGTCTCTCTGCTGCTCCTCGACGACTCTTCCCCCGAGCTCCATGGAAAAATAGGCCTGCAGGTCTCAGCCAGCAGAAAACCTTGCAGCAGAACCTGAATCTTCTCACCAAAGGAGTATTTATCACAAACACTTCTTTCACTTTACTTTTATAAATAGTGCATAGATTTTCAATAGTCCTGAGTTTAATTTTCATTTGATTTATATTAACTAGGTAAAAGTAGTCGCTGATGGATGTAAAAAGACAAGCACAAATTATACAGTGTAAATGTATTTATTACAAATCAATTTCCAGCAAATTAAAACAACTCTTTGGTAAATCACTCTTATGATGTGTGTTATATATGTCATACATTAAATGTATATAATTACAGGGTTAATGCACACTGTTCCTTCCATCATAGCACATGATGAATTTGCCAGCAGATATTCAGAAAATAAACAAGCTTCATATCAAACAGCTCCAGTTTCATTGCAGGATTTATGCAGACCTTTCTGTCTGTGGGATATTTCTCACCACTTAGTTTCCTGCAACTAAAGAAAAACTTGCTCCCTGTGCAACAAAGCATTCTCAGGTCCTCAGAAGAATCCGATCTTACAGTCTGTCTCAGTCTTACAACCTGCGGTGCCGTCAGAAATTCAGAAAATTCAGTCTTTCTCAGCAGGGTGGAGATCTCAGGCATTGGCCCGGCTGGTGGCTGTGGATCTGGGACCTCCGTGCTTAACTGGATATTAAGACTCTCCTTTGATGGACAGCAGGGTACCACCCAGGATGAGAAGTGCAGCTGTGCCCCAGCCCACATAGAGTGCAGCTCCCAGCTCTCTCCTCTGGTCGTTGTTCAGCATGGGGTTGTAGAAATCCCTGCTGATGGTGTTGGCAGTCCAGGACACAGGGATGAGAACAAGAATGCCTGTGCAGATGAAGATAACTCCAGCGGTGGTGGTAGTTTTCTGCTCTATACAGTTGGTGCATTTTTTCCCAGCAATGCCCGAGAGGATCCCAAAGGCAGCAACGATGATGGCGATGACCAACAGGGCCCTGCCAGCCTTGAAGTCCTGAGGCAGAGCCAGCATGGAATCATAGATCTTGCATTGCATCTGACCTGTACTCTGTGTCACACAGTTCATCCACAAGCCTTCCCAGATGGTCTGCACCGTCACAACGTTGGACCCAATGAAGGCCGTCACCCTCCACATAGGCAGGACACAAACAATGATGGTCCCCAAGAATCCGATGATAGAGAGGGCAAAGCCCAGCATCTGTCGTCCCATAGACACCATGATGAGGTTCAGGTCACTCCAAGATGAATGAAGCAGAGGAGTCCAAGAAGTTAAGTAGCTTTGCAGTTGCAGATTTTCTTCAGTTATAAAGATGTTTCTCTTGATAGGCGGAGCCAGAAAAGAGCAGATTAACAAGTGGTAAAATGTGGGGTTTTTAAACATCATAATCTTTTTATATGTTTCCTGTCACATCTGAGTAATCTGATTTCCTCCTCTCTGCTTTGCAGCCCCATAACATAAAACTTATGTCAACATTTCAAGAAAAGTAATGTAGACAAAGCAAAGTGAATGTTTAATTCTTTCGGTTCTGAGGGAAAAATAGTCCAAATAGTTTTAATTTTATGTGTAACATTTATAGTATTTACAGAAGAAAGTTTCTTAAGTTCCTCCTGAATAGGACTCTTACAACTGAAACTGAGTACAAGCCATTCTTCATGCTTTGTGAAACACTTAAGCCACTTCTGTTATTTCTCAGAGGGGCTGAATTCTTCCATCAGGGGAAAACTGGTGCACAGAAGCTCCCCTACTAAAAGTAGCAACGCTGCAGCTCTAAGGCCGATGTGCAGCGAAGCTCCGATCCTCCGTTTCTGGGCCTCCAGGACCAAAGGGTTGTAGAAGTCCTGGATGATCATGCTGGCTGTCCAGGAAACGGGGACGAGGCAGAGGATCACATAACACACCACAGGGATGAGGATGATGTTTAAAAGCAGTTGACAGTAGTTTCTTTTGCTGCTGGCACATCGAGCCAAACTGGCATATTCATATTTTCCCATTTAATGAGTAAAATTAAAGGTGTAGAGTCAGTGCAAACTAATTAACTAAGTCCATGTATTATTTATTTATTTTGACAAAACCTTTCAAAGATCTTCTGTATTATAGATTTGAAAGGTTTTGTCAAAAAAGCCTGCACAGGTTGATGTTAACATTAATCTGTTTTATTCCCTTTTATATTTGTAGCAGATTTTTCCATTTTAAAGCTGTCATTTTAGGAGTTTTGTGGTCACTGCATCTTCAATATTTTCTATCCCTCCATAGGTATCTGATATATCACAAAATCCAAGTAAAATATCACAGAAATATCTCAAATTCGGCCCAGATAAGAAGGTTAAACATATTCTGATCCATGTAAACATATTCTAAGTTTTTTTTATCTCTGTTTTTGCGTATTTGCACAGTGAAAAATCTTCTTTTCTTTCGGGCTAGAGCTAGGATAGACAGAAAGCAGAACTCAGCAACCAAAAAGCAGAAGCAGAAACCTGCCGTTCCAGCAAAGTTCCTGTCGTAAAAGAAGGCGGGAGGAAGAATTCCTCACCGCAGCGTCTTTAAACCACATCCAAGTTGCCCGTGTTCTTTTTATCAAACAGCTCCTACTGTAAAAGTTTCATGGTGCACTGGACAGAATTTAGTATGTTAATGCTCTGGTGTGCTTTTATAATTAAAAGAATCAGAAGTCACATAACATGGTCAGACATAAACGCCGTATTTCCAACAATCGTGATTGTTATTTCCAACTATAAATCAGTCATGTTGGTCCTCCTTTCCTTAGTTCTGAAGATCTGGCTGAGACACAGAAGGTTTTTAATAAGGGAACCAGAGGAGCCAACCACCAGCTGCTGGTTGACAGAACTGTCGCCACAGACTGCAAAACCAGACGGACAACCTGTGCACTGCCTGGATTGACTACTGGAAGGGTTATGACTCAATGCCAAACGTTTCCTGGAATGTCTGAAGCTGTACATGAACAACACCAGCCTAAGGACCTTTGCTGCAAACTCAAAGAGGCTGTGGCAGACCACCCCGGAGGCCAACTTCAAGTCAATTGCACAAGTCTCCATCAGATGTGGCATATGACAAGGATATACCCTGTCCCTGCTGCTGATCTGCATTGGCCTGAACCCCTCAGCCAACTTATCAACAAGACTGGCTATGGATACCGACTCAGGAATGGGACCTCCATCAGCCACCCCCTAAATATGGATGACATCAAGCTGAATGTTAAGAATGAGCGGGACATCTGCTGATCCACACCACCTGGATCTACAGCAGGGAAATCGAAATGCCATTCAGACTAGAGAAATATGGGCTTATAGTAACGAAGAGAGGCAAAGTAATCTATACGGAGGGCATTCCACTCCCAGAGGGCAGAGGAAAGCTACAAGTACCTGGCATACCACAGGCAAATGGCAACCATGAAGAAGCCACAAGGAAAGCTGCCACAGCTAAATATCTGCAACGAGTGAGGCAAGTACTAAGAAGTCAGTTCAGTGGCAAAAACAAGATCCAGGCAATTAAGAGCTACATCCTGCAAGTGATCAGATACCCTGCTGGGATAATAAGCTGGCCAAAGGAGGAGGTTCAGAGCACAGATGTCAAAACACAGAGCTTCTCACCATGCATGGAGGGTTCCACCCCAAGTCCAGTGTCCAGCGGCTGTACACTAAGCACAAAGATGGAGGCCGAGGACTAGTGAGCATCATGGCTACTACCCAAGATAAAACATCCAAGCTCCACAGATACATCAGGAAGAGGACACCTATGGATGAAGTGCTTAGTGAATGTCTCAGACAATTGAGTTTGGAGGAACATGAGATAGAAAAACCGTCATGGGAGGAAAAGCCCCCTGCATGGGATGTACCATCACCGAAGATCACCGAAGTGGCTGATATGAACAGGTCCTACCAATGGCTAGAGAGGGCTGGACTGACGGAGAGCAAACTCTGAGCACCATGGCCATCCAGGTCAAGATATACCAGACCAGGCTGTGCAAAGAAGCCCCTGAAACAATCCAGCACCTCACAGCAGCAGGGTGCAAGATAACTGCAGGTAAAGAATACATAGAGTGCCATTTAAGGTCCTTTACTTGTTTATAAATATCATAATGGTCTTGGGCCTTCTTATTTATCTGACATGCTTTTAAATTATGAGCCCCCGCTGACCCTGAGGTCCTCTGGTACCGGCCTTTTAATTGTTCCCAAAGTGAGAACAAAAACACACAGTGAGGCCTCGTTTCATCATTATGGTCCTCAACTGTGGAACAGCCTGCCAGAGAGCTTCAGACTTTTGATGTTTTAAGAAGAGGCTCAAGACCTTCCTTCTTAGTCTGGCCTTTTGATTTTGATTTTATTCATTTGATGTTATTTATCTCATCTTATCTTATTTGCCTTATTTATTTATTTATTTAATCTATTTCTCATTTTATTTGATATTTTTATTTATACTTTTATTTATTAATTCATTTTAATTTATTTTTTTGTGCGTCTCTGTGTGTGTATTTTTACCTTTTTAACTGTTTCCCTATTTTATCTTTGTTTTAACTATTTTAATATTTTTAACTCCAGTGTTTCTTTATGGGGATCCTTTACTCTGGGAGCCATGCCTGCTTTGTCTGCCCTCTACGACCATTGGTAGGCTGGCTCCTGGTGTGAACGGATCCCCAAAAATCCTGTTTCGTCAACACAGCGCCGTGCAGAATATGGCTGGAGACTCATAAGTCCCAGTGGGAAACACCTCCCAATGGGGGTGGCCAACCAACCGGGCATAGTGAACATGGATAAACAGCAGAGGAAATATCGATATATCCATCCCCACTGATGGGAATATCAGGAAAAAGGAGCATGAGAAACTTTAGAAGTACCAAGGCCTCAATGAAGAACCGGAGAAGGCCTGGAGGGTGAAAGCAACAGTAGAACCCGTCATCAAAGCACTGGGGGCCATGTCCACCACGCAGGAGAAGTGGCTCAAACAGATACTTGGAAAAACATCAGTCATCGTCCAGAAGAGCACAGTCCTAGGAACAGCAAAGATACAGTCTAGGACCCTCAAGCTCCCAGGACCCTGGTAGAGGACCAGAGCTTGAGATGAACAGCCACTTGTCCTACCCAGCAGAGTTAAGAAGGGTGTTTGTTTTTTCCCTTTTAAATAATTTTAAAACATTGATTTTCATCAATTTTAAAACAGAAAATTGCTCTACTTCTTGTTTATTTTCTATCAGGAAAGACCAACTTTGACCAGATTTTGAAGAAGACCTTGTCATTGGCTTATTTTACAGAGCATTTTTACAAAGACTTCTGTCACTTTGTTTTTATAAATACAGTACAAAGATTGTCAATTACTCTGAGTTTAATTTTTATTTGATTTATATTTACTGTCATATTTGAACTAAAAGTATTCATGTAAAACCAGAAAAAGACTCATCGCTGATGGATATAAAAAGACAAGCAGAACATACAGGGAAACATTGTTTTTGTTATACAGTGTAAATCTTTTTATTACAAGTCAAGTCAAGTCGACAAATCAATTGTCATCAAATAACAACTCATATCGCTCACATGCCGTGTGTAATATATGTCATACAGTAAATGTATATAATAATTCCAGGGGTACTGTACACATGTCCTACCATCATAGCACATGTTGGATTTGCCAGCAGATATTCAGAAAATAAACAAGCTTCATATCTAACATCTCTAATTTCACTGCAGCATTTATGCAGACTTTTCTGTCTGTGGTATATTTCCCACCACTAAGTTTCCTGCAACTAAAGAAATAATCGCTCCCTGTGCAACAAAGCATTCTCAGTTCGTCAGAAGAATCCAATCTCACATTCTGTCTCAGTCTTACAACCCGTAAGTGCCATCTTTTTTCATCAGGGAGATCTTAGACGTAGGCCAGGCTGTGGATCTGGGACAGGCATACTTCACTGGATATTCTGGACTTGGTTCCTTGGGTGGACATGAGCTGCATAGCAGGGTACCACCCAGGAGCAGAAGTGCGGCCGTACCCCAGCCCACATAGAGTGCAGCTCCCAGCTCTCTCCTCTGGGCGTTGGTCATGATGAGGTTGTAGAAATCCCTGCTGATGGTGTTGGCAGTCCAGGACACGGGGATGAGAACAAGAATGCCGGCGCAGATGAAGATAACTCCAGCAGTGATGGCCACTCTTGCTTTGGTAATTGGCTCCTCTATAAAGTTGGTGCACTTTCCCCCAGCAATGCCCAGGATGACCCCAAAGGCAGCAACAATGATGGCGATGACCACCAGAGCCCTGGCAGCCTGGAGGTCCTGAGGCAGAGCCAGCAGAGGATCATAGATCTTGCATTGCATCTGACCTGTACTCTGCTTCACACAATTCATCCACAACCCTTCCCAGATGATCTGCGCCGTCACAATGTTGGACCCAATGAAGGCCGTTACCTTCCACATCGGCATGGCACAAACAATGATGGTCCCCAAGAATCCGATGATGGAGAGGGCAAAGCCCAGCATCTCCAATCCCAGAGACACCATGATGAGGTTCAGGTCACTCCAAGATGAATGAAGTGGAGGAGTCAAAGAAGTTAAGTAGCTTTGGTTGTAACGCTGAATCAAGGCTGTTGCAGATTTCCTTCAGTTATAAAGACGTTTCTCTTGATAGGCGGAGCCAGAAAAGAGCCGATTAACAAGTGGTAAAATGTGGGTTTTTTAAACATCATAACCTTCTCATATGTACACTGTCACATCTTAGTAATCAGATTTTCCCCTCCCTGCTTTGCATCAACATCAAACTAGTGTCAATATTTCAAGAAAAGCAATGTAACAAAGCAAAGTGAATATTATAATTTATTGGTTCTGAGGGTAAATAGTTTAAATAGTTTTCAAGGAGCTATACGTGATATTATTTTAATCTTTCTAAGAAAAATGGTCTTTACACTGTATATTATGTGGTAAAAGGGGGAAGTTGGACTTAGCCCTTTTAATACATAAACATGAATTACTCTGTGATTGCGCATTGATCGCTCTGCCGTGACATTCTCTTTCTCTGCCAATGGGGTTAACTTTGGGAGTCCAAGGGGAACGCTTTTACTAGCTGATCGGAATCTGGAAATTACAGAAGTTTACCCCATCAGCAGAGAAAGAGCGTCATGCCAAAGCTAAAAATTAGCCTCCTTCGCTAAATAAAATGACTGGACTCGAACATATGCACAAACAGTGAGTCATTCATTTTTATTGACTTTTTATTGACCCCTTTTACGCCACATAAAATACTGTGTAGAAACCATTTTGTCTAAGAAAGATTAAAATCATATCAGGTAGCATATAGCTCTTTCAATTTTTTGTGGAACATTTGTAGCCTTTGCAAAAAAAAAGTCTAAATTTCCTCCTGAACATGATAATAGTGTTTAAAAGCAGCTGAAAGTAGATTGTTTTGCTGCTGGAAGATGGAGCTAAACTGGCATATTCATAGATTCCCATTTAATGAGTAAAATAAAAGGTGCAGAGTCACATGCAAACTAATTTAAGTCCATGCATTCTTTAATTAGTTTGACAAAACATTTCAAATAGATAATACTAAGGAATTCATTCATTTTTGTGGGGTCCAAAGGCAGAACTTTTACTCAGGTTTGTCAAAACAGAATAAAACCAAAAACAACAGCAACAAAAATATTATCAGTCTGTTGAAGTAACACAACTTTCCAACCTTAAAATCTGTTTTCTGACTCATCTCATTTGTACACTGACATTCACTATGCATATTCCTGGAGGGCCCCAAGGCAGAGAAACTGCACTTGGAAACACTTTTTTCCAGGCAAGCATTAGGCATTAGGCTCCAACTTAGGCAAGCATTTGTTTATCTTGAACTGGTTTTCTGAGATTTACGCACCAGTTTCAGAAGCCAGCCAAAGAATGTGATACCAGTTTAAACGGGACAAAACAACAGGGTGTGTTCACTACCACCAGACATGCCCTGCTGCTACGGTGACATCATGCTCTGATAACTTGGGACATAACGCAAACGTCATTTCCTGTAATTCTGACAGCAGGGACCATGGTTACCTTGTTTTCCAAACCAGCTGTAAACGAGCAGTCACAACCCAGTTTTTAGACAACTTAATGTTTTGGTTGGAGAGTAAAATTTGTCTCCTCCATCCAAAATCTTGAAAAAATTAGGGGTCGGGTAGGTCCAGACAGAATATTTCTAAAGACAGGACATTGCCTGGTTTCAAGTGTTTTCAAGAAGGGCCATTTACGCAGGTTCAGTTTGGTCTTGAAAAAAGTCCAACATTAGTGAAAGGAAGGAAAGAGGTTTTTCTTGAGACCCACATTTTCTGACCCACATTATGTGTGGGAGCGCTGGATTACTACCATACCCAGTCATTTAAGAGAAGTAATAATAATAATAATAATAATAATAATAAACTCTATGTATATAGCACTTTTTATATATATAATGTAACACAAAGTGCAAGTGATATATATTACTTTATTACTATTACTCTATAATTAATTTCAACAAAGTCTGATAGATGTAATTTATTTATTGTGTATATTGGCAGGATGAAGAATTGGTCTGAATGAACATTTTGCAGGAAATGACCAAGCATAGAGGTGAAGTGGAGTCAAAACACTATTTAAATGTTTTTTGTTTTACGTATCTTAAGTCAAAAATCATCCCAGACTCTGTTACTGCAAAAAGGGGCCTAGATGACAGTTTCTGATCTCATTGAAAAAACAGAAACTAACCTCTTTTTTTTTTTAAAAAGTCAGAATTACTTTCCTGCCTCATATGTCAGTATTGTTAAAAAACTATTTTTAAAAAACACACCTGAGCTTCTGCATTGCAGAGTAACATGTTTTCATATGAAGGGTGTGGCCGATGTGTGTTTCTCACACACTTTTCTGCTGACTTAAAGTTCAACAAGGGAGCTTTGCTGTGTCACAAAAAAAGTAACTTATAGCTTTTATTCAAACATAGGTGATTGGTTTTTTAATACATGTTATTGTTGGTAGTACGTGGCTTGTCTCCGTTCTAGCTTAAACCAGCACAAACCAACTAAAAGGCTTTCACTGCATTTTACACTATAAAACTGGGCAAACCAGTCTGATCGGATGGTGTTTTCTCTTAGCTATTTTACTGTTGTGCTCCACCTTATTCAATTTTAAAACAGAAATTTGCCCTATTTCTTATTTTTTTCTAGTAAATAAGACCAAATTTGACCCGATTTTGAAGAAAATCTCGTCGTTAGCTTATTTTACTTATTTATTACAAACACTTCTGTCAATTAGCTTTTATAAATACAGAACAAAGATAATCAATCACTGTTAGTTTGATTTGTATTTGATTTATGTTATTGTAACTGTCACCTTTGAACTAAAAGTAATAATGGATGCCAAAAGACAAAAAAACATTTACCTTGCAGTTTGGCAACAGTTATGTTTCCACGGTCAGCAGCTGATCTATTAGTGTTGCACCTTTTATCATTTGTGGCGCAAACAGCAGTACTTAAATGAGGATTTTGCGGCGCAGTTTGCTCTGTCATGGAAGGATCCGGAGAGCAAGGAAACAGCAAATGGAAAATTTATTTTGATCCAATTGAGTTTGAAATACTAGTAGAGGAGACAAATTAAAAACCTGAACTCAAGAAAAAATCTTAATGTCACAAGAATTGCTGCAATATGGGAGAATATCTGCGAACAGATAATGCAGTTTGAAAAACTGGAATCAAATGACACTGTTCCTCAGAATAAAAGACTTGTTTACGACCTGAACTACAATTGCAATGGTTCCGTTTGTGTGGCACATAACTTGTACATTCATAGAATGTGTGGCTTCTGCTTCCTATAAATATGCTCTCTTTCTGAAGGAGGGACAAGTTGCACATATCAGCCTTTAAACTCATCCAGCAATTCTAATATTGCAACGCTGGATCGGCTCCACAGTCCTCTCCTCTGGCATTCCAAATATATCAATACAATAGAAAAAAATTCATTCTCTCAGTCGCCTTTCATGGTGTCTGCCCCTCCACCTTAAAATTATTACTACAGCCTAAACTGTTGTGCCATGGTGATGACCATCAGGACCCTGCCAACCTGGAGGTCCTGAGGCAGAGCCAGCAGAGAATCGTAGATCTTGCATTGCATCTGACCTGTACTCTGCACAGTTCATCCACAAGCCTTCCCAGATGATCTGCGCCGTCACAATGTTGGCCCCAATGGAGGCCGTCACCTTGATGAAATGTGGGTTTTTTAAACATTGTAATCTTCTTCTCATATGTTTCCTATCACATCTGATTAATCTGACTTCCCCGTCTCTGCTTTGCAGCCCCATAACATCAAACTAATGTCAATATTTCAAGAAAAGTAATGTAACCAAAGCAAAGTGAATGTTTTAGTCTTTTGGTTCTGAGGGAAAAATAGTCTAAATAGTTTTAAAGGAGCTATACCTGATGTCATTTCAATCTTTCTAAGAAAAATTGTTTCTACACAGTATATTATGTGGCGAAAGGGGGAAGTCTGACTTACCCCTTTTAAGTCCATAAAAATGAATGACTCCTTGATAATGCATATGTATGAGTGACATTTTAGTCAACGATAGTTGCTAGTATTTAGCTTGGCGTGTCACTGTATTTCACTGCTAATGGGGTTAACTTCCGGATTCCTAGGGGAACGCTTTTACTGGCTGATCGGAATCTGGAAGTTATGGAAGTTAACCCCATGGGCAGAGAAAGAGCGTCCCACCAAAGCCATAAAATAGCCGCTTGTGCTTACTAAAATTACTGGACTTGAACATATGCGGCATCAGTGAGTCATTCATTTTTATGGACTGATCCTTTTTATCACATTATATACCATGTAGAAACCATTTTTCTTAAAAAGAATCAACTAATATCAGGTATAACCAGTAGCTACCGGTTCACCCAATACGCACACCCCGCACGTTGCGTAGGGCTCAGCAGAGCAATAGAGGCCACATGACGGGGTTAAAAACAATACAGTAATAATAAGAACAAAAAAACGAAACCATGGCTACGTTACCACACCAGCGTTACCTCGCCGACGTTGCCGTTCGCCATGCGTGTGTCATACATTTCCCGCACATCAGGCTAGAAAGGCGAAGTGAAAGATGAAGCGGAGCGACCCGTCGGGGAACGAGATGACAGCAGGTAACTCTCCTCTCAGTTGGAGAGGTCGGGGATGGGCTGCGCATGTTGCTAGCTTCTATAAGTTGTAGTCATGCAGTCATAACGTAAAAGTAATGGATAAATATTGACTAATATTTAATTTTGTTTTGTTGGAAAACTCACAGGCAAATAAAGATGCAGATAACTTGTAAGTATATGAGAATAATTAAAACTTGTAAAAAAAAATCTGACAGTTGTGCTAAATAAATTATAATTTTTTAATTAATATAAATAATTACCTACATTTAAAGCATATAAATGTAAAATCTTTTGATGGAGCTGAATTAATATTAGCTTTATCTATTGCAGGTAATATGCTAATTTTCTTACAACAAGCAGCAGCACAGGCTCCAGCCTGTCAACCAGTAAAGGGACAGAACCAGGTTCATCTAGAACAAGCACAGATGAGCAGCAGCATCATCCAGTGCAGGCACAGAAACAGATGAGCCTCTTACACCGTTAACCAGCACAGATAAGCCATGTGCAGCTACCTCAGCCAGTACCAGCAGCACAGGTCCAGTACAGCCGTAGTGGTCAAGTACAGACCCGGTCTGTTGTTGTTCATAGTTCTACATTAGTTGTATCACAAGGTGTCACTTTGGCAACAGTGAAATATATACTTAATATTTTTTTGCTATAAACGCAATATGCTTTTAATGTTTAAAGCACTGGATGTCATTTGCGATTATTTCAAGTTTTTGCAGTTCAATTAGGAAGGCCCCCAACCAGAACTTTGCCTAGGGCCCTATAGAGGTCTGAACCGGCTCTGGGTATAGCTCTTTTAATTTTTCGTGAAACATTTAAAGTCTTTGCAGAAAAAAAAATCTTAATTTCCTCCTGAACACAAACGTAGTGTTTAAAAGTAGCTGTAAGTTTTTTATTTTGCTGCTGGCAGATGGAGCCAAACTGGCATATTCATTCACATTTTATGAGTTAAATTAAAGGTGCAGAGTCACGTGCAAACTAATTTAAGTCCATGCATTATTCATTTAGTTTGACAAAACCTTTCAAATGTATAATACTAAGGAAATCATACATTTTTGGGGGGTCCAAAGGTGGAACTAATACTCAGGTTTGTCAAAACAGAATAAAACAAAAAACAACAGCAAAAAAATATTATCAGTCTCCTGAAGTAACACAACTTCCAGACCTTAAACTCTGCTTCTGACTCATCTCAGCTGTACACTCACATTCACTATGCACATTCCTGTAGGGCCCCAAGACAGAGAAACTGCAATTGGCAACTGTTTTTTCCAGCCTGGAGCATCAGGTGACACAGAGCAGGTCCAGGGTGTAAGCAAACTAAACAGTCACTTTAGAGTAGTCATGTGACACTACCAATGTTTATTTTAAGAAAATCCTTAACGTTCATCTTCAGTCAACAATAGATCATCTGTATTTTTTTATGTGTATAACATTGTCGACACACTGAAACTAAACGTGGATTTCTGAGTCCAAAATGGTGGCCACAGATGCTTTCCTGTCCGTGTAGCTGAGAACTGGTTTCCTCACAGATCATCAAGGGTGGCATGAGATTATTTTAGCCTGCATTAATGATTCATATAATGTGTTTAAGTGTTACAAGCACAAAGAACAATTAAACTAAACCAGAAAAAACTGAAAAACTTGGAAACATTTTAGTTTGATTAGAAAATGGACATGACCTTATAATTTTGTTTGAACTCCCACAGGACTCTTTATACATTTTCATGCATAAAGGAAATTATCAATGAACTAATTTAACTGTACTGTAAGTGCAGTTTTATCCAAAGAAATACATATAATATGTTGTTTTTGAATAAAGATTTACAGCATGACAAACAACTGAGAGCCTCTGCTGGTCACAGAGCAAAAGTATGAACAATATTGTACTTTTACGCTCTTTGAACAGAAATGTGGACAAACAAAGGAGCCAATTTACAATCAGAACATTACATTATCAAGATTAGCTATTTCCTTATGATTCAGAGAATGTCAGCAGCACTTTTTATGTTTGCTACTGACATTGAGGAAACTCTTCGAGATCATTTAATTTCCCTAAGCAATGGGAGACAGCAGAACCTCCCCGTACATATATATATGTATAAATTGTAGTGGGTTTACATAATTAACCCCCGGAACATACATATATATACATATATACATATATATATATATATATATATATGTATATATATATATATATATATATATATATATATATATAT
>JAVQJG010253840.1:0-18312 GCA_036024015.1 Craterocephalus amniculus | reverse complement strand
CCCCCCCCCCCCCCCCCCCCCCCCCCCCCCCCCCCCCCCCCCCCCCCCCCCCCCCCCCCCCCCCCCCCCCAAGGTGGGCTATGGATGTCAAGTGTTTGCAAGGAAGCACATTTTAATCTTATACCCAGTGAGCACAATTCCTTTTTGTACTAATGAAAACAATAGCCGTTAAACACTCCGGCCCACATGTAATTTAATCTTTGAGGGATTATCTTCTGCTGCTAATGTCAGAGTGTGTGTGTGTGGGGGGGGCATGAATATTAAATACATTTCCTGTGCAGATGCTCCGGCGACATCGGCGGGATAATGTCAACAGATTTTTTCCTGAGTTTCTTCATATGGGTGGAATTACTTGGTGAAACATTTATGGGGAAGCTTTTGCCTTTGAGTTCCTCCATTAAGCTTGAATGTCATGACATGAAAGGGGTGTGTGTGTGTGTGTGTGTGTGTGTGTGCGGTGAGGATAGAATTTGTGTTAATGGCCTTGTGTTCCTTTGGCTAAATGAAAGGGCTAAGCGAATCCATCTTCACCATGACTGCAGAGCAGAGACAGCTGAGTTTCTGCCGCTGAAAAAAAAAGCTCATTGGCTGAAAAGGTTTCTGTTGGAATTTTTTTGTGATGGGATGGCAGAAAAGTTGGGGATGGACGAAGGAAAGAGAGAAAACATGGATGATAAAATATTTAGAAATGAAGTTAACTCCTCCATCCATCCTTTCCTCCGTTATCACTCCATCTGTCCTTCATCCAAACATGTTCCCCTCTTTATTTGTCCACACATCCATCTATCTTCATCGATCATCCCTCCCTGATTTCATCCATCCCTTCATCACATATCAATGCATCCATCTCTCCTCATCCTCTCATTCGCCTCCTCACCTTTGCTCACCCATCCTGCAGGGATGCACCGATAAGAAAACTTGGGCTGCTGCTGATTAATTTTTTGCAATCGCAAATGACCACCTGACGTTCAGGTGTTCTGCTTTCCTCTGCCAGAGAGTGAAAAGTCATCCTAAGGACGCAGCATTGCCGGCTAATTGCAGCTGATGAATAAAACACAAGCGCATGCAGCAGTTAGCCACTTCATTATTATGTTGCTCAAACAGATTAATTGCTCTGAACAATAAGAGTCTGCCAGCAGCGATAGCGAGACTTCGGGTACAAAAGGAGTCATCAAGACCGAGCCTGGCCCGCATTAGTCATTTCAGTCACAGCTGGGATTATTGTAGGAGCTATGAACATGCAACATGTCCGGCTTTTTCCTCAGAAAAACACACATTCCTTCATTTAAAAGATGCTTAAAGTTCCCGGTTGTAAAATGTGTGAATGTAGATCCAGATGCAGGTGATGCGGTCCACCTGGGAAACGGGGGTCTGCTCCTCACCACAGCAAACAGCCAAGGGCAATAGCCGATAACTAATGTGTGGAATATTGCAATTAGCATGGCAAAGTACTTCCAGGGATCAAATTAAAAAATTCATTAACGCTTGCACTTAATTAAGAAACACTTTTGGGTTTACATGATAAATTATGACACCTATTAAATCTTCCAGCAAGCGGTAATGGCCTCCTTAGCTCCTGGGTGGAGATCGTGTTTCCTCTCAGGTTCAAGGAACTCTCCAAGGACCTGAAGTATTTATTAAAGACTTTATTAGGAATAATGTTTCGCTGCGAGGGCTGCAGGAGACGCTGCTCCTCGTTGCACCGTGTCGGCCTTAATTGAAACAAGAATGAATTAAAGGAGTGTGTTGTAGGAAAAAAGGCAGTAAATGACTGGTTCGGTGGCTGTCATGTCGGAGACGGAGCTGAGCTTCCAGTCCTGCAGCTTTTCATTTCAGACCGGTTCCAGCTGCACATCCTTTCTGGAGCTCTTTTAATCTCATTTTCAGTAATTGGATACGTTTTACGTCATGTTTTTTATTAGGAATTAATAATTCAGAATGAAGTTATTCGGAATTAAAATCTTCTCCAGAAGACCACGAAAAAACCAGTCAGGTCTTTAGACTAACAGCAGGAAGTAGAAGTAAAAGATCTGAGGACCGGTCCGTGATTCAGGTCCTAGTCTTAGTGAGAACCAGTCTCTGATTCAGATTCTGAAAAGATAAAAATAAAGGTGCGGAGGTGTTTTAAATTGAACTTGAATAAAGTCATAATTTAATGAGGAAGTTGAACTAACGTAAGAATCTTGTAACTTCACAATGATAACATTTATTACAGGAATAAAGTAATGTTACCAGAATAAAGTCCCAAATTTATGAGAATTAAATTGAATACTAAAAAAAATTGATACCGACATATCAATACTACCAACTTTCTATGTTTTAGTATCGATATTCATGTTTGAAAATCAATATTTCAGTCATTTGGGTTAATTTTATCATGAACTGGAAAACAGTGGAAAGAAACTGTACAACCAGGATCTGGTCAAAAGGAAGGAACTACTTTTTCTTCCACCTGCCATCAACCATTGTCAATTGATTCAGGTGGAAAACGGAACATTTATCTGTTCACAACCATATGCTGTTGTGCAATTTATGTTTATTCTTGATGTATTTTGCTTGTAATGTCAGGAAAAATGTATCTAAATTCCTTTCCGCTTACTGTCAACTCGGCTGTTTTGAAAGCGATTTTTCAAAGCTTTTGTACCAAGTATCGGTATCTGATCGGTATCCCTGATACTGGCTAGAATTTTTCTTGGTATCGGATCTGAAAAAAAGTCTGTGATCACGACTTTAAAATATTACAACTTAATTTTTCTGAAAGTGGCCCTAATACTCCGTCGTAGTTTTCTCACTAATCTGGCAGATCATTACTTTATAGTCAGTTTTCTCTATTTAAGTATTTTTAGGGATCCCATCAGGCAGGAGGTTGGTTCTTTTCTGGTTTTATCAATAGCTCTACGTATTCTGTAAACTCCTGCTGGTCTCAATTTATTAAAACACATCATGACTTGATGCTTCTGGCATTGAAGGCTGTTCTCTTTGTTTTACATGGACTATAAACGTGCATCACATACAGAATATTCCCACTGCAGCAGCTTCCCCCTTTGCTTTGTTTCCTGTTGCATGTTTACAGACTTACTAACCTGGTTGCAGAGACGCAGCCGGAAGTCTGGAAGACGATCCCTTTCAGTCTGATTCGGCTGCGTCTTCACGCTGAAAAGCCTGCAAAAAGAGGAGAATAAGAATTTGTTTAACTCCTTTGATGGTGGAGGCGGCGCTGCGATGAGAGGCAGCTGTTTCATCCCCGAGCGGGAAAGCCCTTTGCTCCTAATCAGCTCATTTATACACCGAAGATGATTCCTCACACCAGCAAACATTAAACTGATCATCACAATCAGGCAAGTAAATAAATGTGATTTGTAGAGCAGCCTGGCGCAGGCGGACCTGTTGGTACACAGAATAAGAGGGAATGATATCCATGCAGGCGCCTGTGGTGGCGGGAATGTGCCCGAACCTGACGGGCCTCTTCAGCTGGGATTGGCTCAAGTGGCCGTCCTGGATGGCCTCTTCATTTTAATCATGTTCATCAGTTTATCTAAAAAATATGGAAGCAGGTTTATGCCAAAATAAAAGAAAAATTCAAAATGTATGAGACTTTTCTCTCTTGATAATTACTTTAAACTTCACAATTAGTTTTATCTCAAATCTGACTTTCTAATCAAGATTTTTGAATTTTTATCTCATAAGTGACATTATCTCATAACTGACTTTTCTCAAAAGAATTACTTATGACTTTTTATCTCATAATTATGGCTCTTTCTAATTGTGACACTTTATATCAGAATTAGTTTGTATCTCCTAGAATGACCATTTATCTCAATTGTGACATTTTCTCATAATTATCTATTTATTCACTTTATCTCAGAACAATTAAGTAGTATCTCGGTTATGACTTTATCTCACTTTGACTTTTTATCTGTTTCTTTATCTCATAAGAATGACTTTGTCATAATTGTGCTTTTTATTTCATAAGTACCTCTTATCTCATGAATTTTATCTCCTACGTAAGACTTTTTCCTCATAACTTTGACATGTTATCTCATAAAATGATATGATAAATTATCTCATGACTTTTCAGGCTTTTGCAAATTGTGATCTCACAAAAATGACTTTTCCTCAAAATTATGGCTTATCGTTGACTTTTAATGTCATGAGAATCACCTAGTATTACATAGTAATTACTTAGTATCTCAGTTATGACTTTATCTCACTTGGACTTTTTACCTCCTAATCGTGACTTTTTCTCTCATAATGACTTTTTATCTCATAATTAAGTTTTTTCATTTCAAGTAGCAGAAACAGGTTTCCATAAAAATGGCCTCTGAGGCTGAAATGACAGCAAAAGTCTTTGGAGAAATTTCCTCCTCACTGACTCCAAATTTGGCAAAATCAAAGGGAAACTTTGCTTTTTCAGACACTTCCAGACGAGAGGTTGACAGCTTTTTCCCATCATCCCCTCAGTAAACAGTTGGCAGACTGTGTGATGAGGCGCCCGGCCGACGACTCGCCGGCGTGCAAAGCTGCAGCTAATTTGACGCCTTGATTCGGGGCCTTGGCTCACTTCTGTTAGATTATTTAAAACAAGTGTCCGAAGCCATGTGCCATGACTAAATTGTTAACCGTGTATTTCATAATATTGCGGACAATATGTTAACGTGTTTTTCCTCCTTTCCCTGTTGTGAACAGATGGGTCCTTTTTACTTTATTTTCCACATCAAGTATGATTATTTCTTTGTGCCAAAAGCCACCTGCCGTTCCTCGGTCTCTGTTCTAATTATTTATGTTGCTAACACACAGCAGGACTTGTTATCAGTTGGATGGTGTCTTAATAAAGCAAGGCACATCAACATATTGACATCATGTTCAAGGGGAAATTTATCATCACACAAAAGCAGGCGGAGGGGGTACTGAAGCAGATCAGGCCAGGTGCCAACACCTCCAAATCTGACCTCCTTTTGTTCTCAGACTCCTGACTTCCTCCAACACACATCTGAGGAGCCATGTGATGATAATTAGGCGAAAGCCCATTAAAAAGTCAAATAAGAGAGAATACATTATCATTGAGATGCAGAGACCTGAGGATTTCTGTTTGTGTTCAGTTGACAGAGAAGGACGCAGGAAGTGAAGAGTTTCCTGCAAAAGACAAAAAACAATTTGTTGAAGGATGTGATTACAAAATTAATATATGATAGACAATTTAATCTGCTTTGTTTGCTGATTAACAGCAGATATAAATGACACACAGGCATTGACACAGTGTAACTCCAACAGATTTAATTCAATATTTCTTTAAGTTTGTATACAATTCTGAGGAATAATCAGAGATGCAGTTTAATGATACACATTTGTTTTTAAACTACATTGCATGTTTTGTTCTTATTGTTGCTTCTAAACTGTGTTGATCGTTTCCCTTCTGCCAGCGCAACAAGTATTGAATGAAGGTCTCTTTCCTGCAGTTCAGACTGAGCCGTGTCTGTGAGGACAGGCCTTGGTATGAATAAGACAATTTATTCGCTAGGATAGCGATTATATTTTCTCATTTGTTAAACGATTTCCATCTCCTCCTCCTTCCACACACGCATCTCCATCTTTACTTGACATGAACAGGTCACATGACCCCTAATTACGCTGTTGTGATATTCTCCTACATCAACATGTCTGAAAAACCACCTCATGACAGCGTCAAAACTTTATTTGAGAGGTTTTTTGGAATTTAGTTAACATTGACAGTTTTTATTGTGAAATTTAGGTTTTGCATAATTCCAGGGGCAATGGAAACACAGCTAGTCTTGGTATCCAGTTTCTGCTGTGTTCTGGTGGTACAAGGTCTCTGAATGTCGATGCACCATTTAAATGAGCCAAGTGGGAAATCGTCTTGTTTATAGGTCACTAAAGCCAATTTGAATAAAGTTTTAGACATGTAGCTGAGTCCGTGAACTAAAACAAAAACAAAGCTGGACAAATCAGAGAAACATTCATTGATACATAAAAAATAAGGGTCACGGTTAAAATGTGTTTGCAAACTTCTGAAAAGGGCAGAAACATATTTGGAGGATATTACATCACATGTTCCCTGCGGAGCCAGACAATAGAGAACAAGTCCAAATATTAAAAGTAGCAATTAAGTGAAGTATTCATGGCGCTTCAAAGCATCCTGTCGCAGGGACGGGTCACAGTCAATGCTTTAATCCCAGAAG
Organism: Craterocephalus amniculus; assembly: GCA_036024015.1. Taxonomy (NCBI): domain Eukaryota; kingdom Metazoa; phylum Chordata; class Actinopteri; order Atheriniformes; family Atherinidae; genus Craterocephalus; species Craterocephalus amniculus. Next base: position 12,115 of record JAVQJG010253840.1, on the reverse strand, counting down.
CTGAAAAATGAATCGGGCATAATTACAGCTTCACATGTACGGCTCCGTTTGTTTCTGACAGGAAGACAGGGTTCAGAAATGTGTCATTGATGATGGCTGATGCATTATAATTACAGAGCTCTATCCTTGCTAAGCTCTGCCATCCATCCCCGGCCGGATCGGAGAGCAGACGTATTACCCGCCAGGGCTGGAGGCCATTGTAGCACTCCCATTACCCAGCCAGATTTAAAAGGGTTACAAAACCTTTATCTACCCATTTAAGAACATATATGGGCGCGCGGTATCCACCAGAGCAGGGAGGGGGAGGGACGCTCAGACAATGCACTGACCATAAATCTATAATAGCCTTTAGGATTAAAGAATATGCTCTCCGAGTTTAATTACATATTGCTTCTGAGAGCTTTCCCCCGCTGGGATGGAGAGGCCCGCTGTTGCTCCTGGCGACTGCAGTTGAGGGACAGACGGACGGAAAATTAACAGAAGGATTTATTTCATCTCAACTAGTGAAAGTTTTCTGTTAATGCATTCATGGCAACAGCCTGGAGACGCAGGAGGAAACATGAAGAATTTGTAAGACAATGTTTTTTAAAGTGACGCAGTGGTTGTCCGTCCATCTGCCCGAGCCTCTCACTAAGGAGCATTGTACAAGTTTAAATGCTAAATACTATCATTTTCTTTCCTGCTGCTCGGTGAGAGGGATTCGTGCTCGCATCCTCAGGGCTGCATGTGGTAGGGCTGTCCTGATCCGATACCAGTATCGGTGCCGATACCAACAGAAAAACCCGGGTTGGGCGGCATCGGCATGCGTTAAAATGCTCTGACGGCGGCTCGCCCAGCATCTGTCTGCATCCTGTCTCTTCTCTGAGCTCTGTCCAGCCAGTAAAAGTCAGTCCAGTGTTGATTTATCTCTCTCTCACTTCTTCTGGTATCATCCTCTTTGCTGATCTGGCCAGATATCCAGTCCTCCGTGTTTCTCAGCCTCGGTATGCAGCACTGGAGGAGTTTTCTGATGAACTTCTGCAGTGATGCTTTGACTGGTCTTAAAGAAAAAACACAGGACAACAAACTTTTTGTTTCCACCTGACAGTAAAGTTTGTTTCACATTTTTATCTAAGAGTGTCTGATTGGCCGTCACTCATCTCTTCTTCAAATCAGTGTTAAACTCATTTTAGTTCAGGGGCCACATTCAGAGGGCCAGATGAGTAAAAACAGCCTCATAACTGTAATAAAAATACACCTTTTTCATAATAGATTCTATTTTCTTATTAACTTACAAATTTAATTGGCATATAAATCCCATTTTATGTTAATTTTGTATCATTTACATATCTTCATATGAAATTCCACATGTAAAACAATGGATCTAAAAATAGATGCTTTTTAGAGCATCTATTTTTAGCATCTAGGGCCAGATCGGACCCTCTGGCGGCCAGTTGTGGCCCCCGGGCCGCATGTTTGGCACCCGTTTGGTAAACATAATGCATTTCTGCCAAACATCTCAGTCTGTTTATGCAAAGCACCTCTACTTCCTCTGGTCCTGAACACTTTCAGGCCTTAAAGTTAAAGCGTAACACCTGCAATGTCACTGGGAGGAATTCATTAAAACCTTACGATGGTCCTGATTTATAGCAGGTCTTGGATTGCCTCCTTCCAATTGTAAAGTCTTGCAATTAACAGATTGAGAGGACGTTTAACCCTGTGTGGAGGCCGTGCAGCAAATTCCAATAAAAGGAGCGAAACTTGTAGGGAAAGAAAGTTTAAAACGAAGGAAAAGCTTTGCTCCCCACAGCAGCGTAGGACGGTGCGACGATAACTCAGGAAGTCACGGTAATGACTTCTATTGAGTACACTTCTTTGAAGAATATGAGGGAGATTATTATGCCGGTTTAATTAGTATGCAAATGTATTTCTTTATGAGCACTTCCCTTTTTTCTTCATTATATTTCATCTCTCTATTTATCCTTCAAGAAAGAGAGATTCAGTTCATTTTGTCTGGTGTTAGCGCACTAATTTATTACTCTGTAATTAATTTCAAATGCATTAGCCATTAATCAGACACATCTGTACAATTATGGGCTGAGGATTTCTTTTTGGCTTGCTGAACTTACCTGCTCATTTCCACAGCCACTTGCCATCAAAGACCTTTTAATTAGGTGACTTGGCAGAGGTCAAAGAAGTGATGCAGAGTTCTGCAAAGCATTTCAACTTTTTAAAGGAGCTGTCCTTTCTTTCATTTTCTCTGTAAATTGTCATTAACATGGCGTTTATTTTCTGAGAGTTCAGGACATAAAATGTATATGGTCAGTTTGGGTTCGGTCTGGCCCAGAGGAGGAATTATCTTTGACACTTTGAATGTAGGAAACATGTTTTTATCTTTGATTATTTTACTCTGATTTTATTTTCATGTTTTAGTTTTGATTTGATTATGTAATATTTCTAAAACAATTTGTTACTTGTTGTATTGGCGGTGGGCTAACTGTGACAACCTTTTGTCCGGTACTCTGAGCTGCACAATGCATGAAAACTGCTGTAAAAATAAAGGAAAAACATTATTATTATTATTAATAATAATAATAATAATAATCAGGAAATAAGGAAACAGCAGCTCAGAGTAGAGCCTCTGTGTTTATAAAGCAAAGCGCTGCAGGTCACATTATCCATGAGAGACGGATCCGCTCCTGCAAAGTTACAATGTCTGCATTTTGCAGAGAGCAGCCTCCTCAGAGCGCCGACATGCATAAAACACTGTTAATGACCCCAGAAATCATCCAGTATTCCTCCCATCAGGCTGATGTTTGGGTCAATAGTTAGACGGTGTGTCCCTTTTAAGTAAAGAAGTACCCATATGCTGCCCTATGGGCGTTGGACTTGACTGGGAAGTCAGATCTGGGGCTGGCGACGGTCTTTAATGGGAGAAGTTGGAGTTTGTGGCTCAACCCCGACTTCTCAGCCTGGAAACTAAAAAAATGCAACCTCCAAGTCAAATCAACCGCTTTTCTTTCACCACTTATTCAACAATAATAAACTAGCTTCATGTTTCCAGCTGCATGTGGATTAAAGATGAGATCCTTGTGAGGTGCTGAGTGTTCCCGGTGACATCCAGAGCCAGAGCGTAAAGATGCTCAGCAGAGGGCCTCTTCACGTTGCAGATAATCGCTCCATGGTTAATGGCTTTCTCTTCCTTCCTATTGTCGCTGAGATAATGTTTAATTCCCACAGCCTGTGTATCTGCTTGTCTGAATTAATGTAAGCCAACGCCGCGGCCTTCACAGCAAAATGAAACAAGACTCTGTTATTGTCAAAACACGGTGTGCATTACAGCACGGAGGGCTTTGATTAAATCAGCCCCGTCCTGCTTTCACCGCTTTCTTTTTTAATAACTGCTGACTAAAAAGAGCCTGCACAGCGTCCAGGTCTGCAATAAAGCCGATCACGCTGTGGCAGAACCCTCTGTGGGCTTACAGGGACCGTGATGTACTGTGACTACTTCAATCAAAGCAGCAGATTTGAATATCCACAAGACTCCCCAGCAACGGCCTCGGTGGGAGATTTACGGCCTCATTGAGAAAATTACATTCACTCCCCGTCCCCTCTGTTTGGCATCCATTACGCTTCATTACGAGCCTCTGAAGCTGCACTGCTCAATAATAAAGGGCCGAAAAAAAGTGGAAGTTTGTGCCGAGATTGAGGCATAAATTGTTTCATACCTGCTGCTGCAAAACAGCCGACTGCATCTAATTATTTTCTTTCTGGGCTTCAGACGAGACGTCCGGACAAGCTTTTTGACTTATGTCCTCGTTTCTCATGGTTTGTTTTTAGCAGCGCTAGCTGAGGAGGGGGGGGGACAGTTGGTTGGCTCATTGCTGGGTTCAAAGGAGTATTTTCTTTACGCTCTGCGTTACACAGAGGCAAATAGTTCCTTCAAAACCAGCTGTCACCAAAATCAGCTGAAACTGACTAAAGTAATGATAAATAAAAATTCTCTGAAAATCATGACATTGTTTCTGAATTGTGGTTCAACAGACATACATTTCTTCATTTTGCTTGTTTTTAAAAAAAGTATCAATTAGTAAATTAATATGTCTTATAAGCTGATAAGTATCTGACCAATACCTTGAGGCCATCACTGCAATCAGCTGTTTTCAAGAACTTTCCGTCAGACTCTACACCTGTCCACAGGTGTTCCCCTGCTCAGCAGCTACCTGCTCTCACTGATCCAGGACCACCTTTTTTCTTTGTTTTTAAATAATTTTTCTGCCGTAATGTTATGTACTCTCTAGTCTTGGGGGGTTACAGCCAGTAAAGAACACGCAGAGACTGGGGCGGTGTCTCATTCTAGGGTCTGCGTCCTTCTAAGGTCGCATCCTTGGCGTTCTATGGAGGCCGGGTTCTTCTGAGCATCATCAGAAGGCTTCATAGCCGACATCATCACGTTTGCTCCCAAGCCCGGGAAAAACACGACACTACAGACAACACGAGGAAATACAGACCAGACAAGCAAAATAATAATAATGGAGATCAAAATTCTTCTGTTTATCCGTTTCATGCATGAATTATTAAGAAACCGTGCCATGTTTTTGCATACGGTAATTTACTTCCGGAGACATACAGTGATGCTTTTTATTTCTTAGTCATACTTTACTTTTTAGTTTTTAATGTATGTTCATTGGTTATTCAAAATGATTGATTAAATATCCTTTTCATATTTCTATTATATGGATACCTATTCTATAAAATTATGGCTGCATCATTTTTATTTCCCTGTTCTTCCCAAAAGAAAGTTTGGTTATTACAATGTATGAATGTACATATGTAAATATTCATTCTACAATAAGTGACTGTGTAATGCATGACTCACTGATGTCCCCTGAAGTGGCAACATTACAAATTTTCTATATCTACCCATGAATATACTAGAAAACAGCGGTCAAATAGGTGTCCACTTTAGAGTGCATGAAGGGGTTATTGTAATTTACTTTTTGTTGGAGAAGGAAGAGAAACGCTTCAGCGGCAGCAAACGTTGCAATCAGCTCTGACGGGCTCCTTGGAATAAACTGCAGCCAAACGTATTAGAACAAATTTACCTGATGTGACTTCTACAATTATCAGCACAGTTACAATAAGCTTTACGTTAACATCCATGCTTTTCACAGTTGAAAGTGAAGGCTTTTAATATTGAACGGGCATCTCATATTAACAGGTTTGTCTTGATGTAAAATAAAGTTTTAGAAAAAAAACTACTGAAGCTACGGTCCTCCAGACATCCCGATGGCCGTGTTAGCGGTTGTTAACATCCGATATTTTAACAGCTATTCTGTTTTTTATACCCAAACTTCTGACCTTAATACAAAACCTGTTAATTACATTTAAATGTGTTTTCCACTCTGCAGGCGGCGCTGCTGCAGCAGCTGCTGCTCGTCATTTTCCTCTTCTTCTTCTACGGATTATAACCGGCAGAAAGGCACGCAAAGCATCTTGGGATATGTGAGACCACGAAGGATGGTAGCTTTGCATCCTCAGAATTCGGGGGAAAGGAGGACGCATTCGGAGGTCGCATTTTAAGGACTCTTAAACTTTTTGCAGAACGGGACCCCCTTCATGTCAGCGACCTTAAAATGCGACGTTAGCAGGACGCAGACCGTAGAATGAGACACAGCCCATATCAATCTGACTGCGCAAGTGTATGAACTTATGAACTCAACGTAGCACACAGTCACCCGGAAGTATGTATTCTAACAGGAAGGCATGTCAAACCTTTCACAATAAAACTCAGCTGTGTCAATACACCACAGATCTCCGGCTAACATGGCTGCAGCTAAACCATTATGGGTTTAACTAAAAATCCAAAACGTTCCCTCCCCGTGCTAAATCCCGGGCTCTGGGTCTCCATGACGATGTGGAAGAGCTTGGCGTGGACGGATAGGAGAACAAATGTTAGCGAGGCAGGCTAACAGCTGGGCCAGCCATGGGAGCAGGTGATGTGAGCGCTGATGCTCCCTGTCCCCCCACCTCCGCCGGTCCCATCGAGGAGTCTTCATAAATAATCTTCCAACAATCTGCCTCTCCCTCCACTCTCTTATTAATTACTTTTATGGCCAAAATCAAACATCTGTCATGCTAGAATATACAAATTAATTATGCAGCTTCTCCCCATCAGCATCCATACGAAGCTTCTGCTCTGAGCCGCTTATCAGAGCAGGAGGAAAGACCTTGTGTCGTCTCTGCGGGGAGTCCAAGATCTGAGATGAGACGATGTTTTAGTAGTACTGCATGCATTATTAGGACTATCATTATGCTCATATTATTCCTTTCTAAGCTCAGAGCAGACCTCCACCTCCTTTATCTCCGCCAGAGACTGCAGCCATTACAAGCTCTGATGATAAATTTATCCCCATAAAGAATCTTTTCATCCGGACTTGTTCCTTCTTTTGTTCCTGAGATTTCCTGACAATTGCCAAGCTAACTTTATTTATTTTTAAAGCACTTTGCAACAGTAAGCCACTGAACAAAGTGCAGAACATAAAATAATAAAAAAGACGGATGAATTAGACGTGTTTCTGGAACCAAAATGATTTTTCTAAATTAAGAAGATGATTCAACTAAAAGCCTTTAGTTGATTATTTAATAAATACATAAATTCTTTATTTGACATATTTAATATTTAATACAAATTTTTCATGAACACTTCCTCTGATGATGCGTCGTCTGCGTTCGACTCCTCGGCCTACGCTGCATCGTGGAGCACAGAGCCAAGAGATTTATGCATTTATTTTTGCATAATTCTAGCAATATTTAATTAAAAAAAATTCACTTTTGAAATTAAACAAATTTGTAATTTGTGTCACTAAAATGACGAGTTAAAATAGACAGATATTTTTTTGTGACACTTAAGAACCGAACAGAACTGAATTTTGTATATTGTTGCAAACTAAATGGAGTTAAATAAATGTAAATAAGATGGTTAAGTTGGGAGCAGCCTCTGACTGAATCCTTTCTCCTCTAAACGAGCGGCGTGGATGATCCTGCAGGTCCGCGGGCCCGCTGACAGAAGACAGCTGTCTGCCCATCCTCCAGCTCGGCTCTGAGGCGTCCTGGGACTCTGCCTGTTCGCAGGTCAGGACCCTAGAGGGGAGGCACCATTTGGTAGCAGTTACCGAGCGGCGGGGGGGCACCGGCACCTTCTCTCCTCCTTTCAGTCAAGGTAAGGCTGGGCAGCTCCTGGCTCATGGAGGGAGGGGTTGGCACCGGCAGGAGCTGGGCTGAAGGGCCCGGTGACCTTGAGACGGGACGAGCTCCTCCCCCCTCGCTGTGCTGCAGACGACGTGGAAAGGGGCGGATGGAAGCACATTTTGGACGTCCTGTTCCTGGACGGAGCGCTGAGATGCATTTTTAACCAGAGTTTCCCACGAACGGTGACTTTTATCCCAATCAGACAATCTGATGTAAAGTCTGAGTGTTACACTCCGGTCCAGAGGGGAGTTTAACGTGTAGTTAGATCATATTTATTCATTGTCACAATGTTGTTTAAGCTGTCTGAAAATACAAGGTTTAGTTGTTTTTTTTGCCGAACATATAAGGATGGAGAGCTGCCATCCTGCAGCCTTCAGATGTGTCCTTTCTCCAGCATACATCGCTGAATTCCCCACACAGAGGCCTGGTACACACACACTGGCTACAGTTACATGATGGTTTTTAATTCAGATGTAGTTATTCTGAATAAAATCTCAATGGTTTTCTTACCTCAGCTTCCGACCTGGGCGGTGGGAAGGGCTATGATTGTACAGGAGGTAAACCAACATGAAAAACCACAGAAGAAGAAGCGTTTTCACTGGATGTGGATTCTATAGTCTCTAGCATACTATTTCACTTTCACCTGAACACACTCGCTTTGAGTCAGACAGTGGAAACGAGCACGCTCAGAACCACCGGAGTTAACTTAAAGCAGAAGTTTCCATGATTTGCAGAGTGATACTGGATGACGTCAAAGAGCATGTAAATCAGTTCAAGATGCTAGACATAAAACATTAGAAGCATCACAGTACTGTGCAGGAGAAGCATGAGGTCCTCTGCCTACAGTACCAATAATAGTTTAACTTTGACAGCCATGATAAAAATCCTAAATTTATGTGAGAAAAACTGATTGTATTTCCAAATGAACTGCTGACCCCCAGTTTGAGAAGCTCTGCTCCAGTGTTTACTACAGTAAGGGTTATGTACATACCTCCAGAAATCCTTGAACGTGCACAAACATCAGCCGTCCACTTTCGACTCCCTCTACGTACCCATATGTGGCGCTACGTGCCTGCTGTTGCTATGGTGACGCCATTGCACGAGCCCTTTGTTTTTGTCATCAAACAAAAAAACAAATTCACCAATCCAAACGATTTATGACTGTTAAGCATGACAGCATATATTATGACAAACAACACATGCTCGGTTCTGCCAGCTGCTGTAATGATGTGGTAATGCGTCACTCATTAACTCCTGCACACACTTTATGGCTCCTTTTTATGACTGAATTAATTGATTCACACATGCATTAAAACAAAAAAATAACTGGGATGAAAATGCAGTTGGATGAAGGCCCCCTAATCTGTCATGAACGTTTCTGGTGGTGCAGCCGGACGACATCATTCATGGCCATGACGGCTCGTATGCGCAGTAAACATCAGCCCAGAGCTAGTGTCCGCCTCTCACTACCACGGGACGAACATCAGCAGCTATAACTCACTGCCGATTTATTCCTGCTGTCTGTCAATATTACTGCAAACAGACCAAGTAGGGTCTGGGATCTCCACTCATAAAAACGTTATCATACACGGTTGGATCTTCATGACCTTTTACAAAGTTTCTCTGCAATTGTTGCATTTAGTCAACAACTTTTATACAATGTTTTGGTATCTAAAAGCCAGTTTGTGTAGGAAACTGGGTTCAGCTGTCGGCTGAAAACGGAGGATACAAATCGTCAAGTAATTCATTAATCAATAGCTGTTTTATCGATCGATTAATTGATAAGTGGGAATTTTTCTGAGAAACTGAATTTCCCTGAAATTCAGAGGGAAATTTTTACGAAAATGTTGTCTTTCTTATGAAAGAGAAAATGCTAATCATATTCCTCAATACAAGATTTATTATTAACAGCAGGAACAACACATTGACAGATGGAATCGCTCTCATTATTATTATCATTATTATTATTATTATTATTATTATTATAAATGGAATCTAATATAATGAATTAAATGATTTATGTCTATGGTCAGAGGACAGTTTCTCTTGTGTTCCTGCATGTGCATCAAGGATGTCTGACATCAAGCGCCCTCATTTGGGCTGGTGAGGAATTACAGGCTCAAACAACTAATTCAATTAATTTATTTTAATCAAGTAATTTCTTATCGACAATTAATTCGACAAGATCAGGAAACTGTGGCGTTGGCCGACAGACACGAGGACGTTGGTGAGTCCCACGGCTGCTAGCCTCATGTCTGTTACTAGCCTTCACACTGAGGGGATCCATACAACTGATTACATTAGGGATCATTTTCGGCACGGAGAAAACTTCCAACACTTGGACACGGATTCCGCTGTGGGTTGTTGTTCAGGGTCACATGGCCACTGGGTTGTGACATGTGTTTGCATCAGGCTGTACATGATACATCGACATCAGGGCCGCGGATACGGACACCTTTAACGGGGCCAGTTTGTTGAACAATGTTTTAATTTCGATGTCATTTATCTCCACATGGATCCCTGCACTCAGGACTATGATGGTACAGCTCCAGCTGTAGGTTTCAATCGCATCACACTTTTTCACCTTTTAATCCACTTTCAGAGGTTTTCCCTCTCCATGGCCACTTCCTACTTTCCTGCATCAGTATCCAAACCAGCTTTGTCCACTATCGTTTATTTACACCACGCGGCAAAGGTGGGAGGGGCTTTCTTCTCATGTCTGTGCCCAATGCAGAGAATATGTCCAAGACCCGTCCCCCTCTCCCCTACCTGCGCCTCGCCAAAGGTTTGAAGTAGAAAAAGCCATTTGTTTTCATCATCATAGAAACTGAAGTTAGAGACACTCAAACTGGGATACTCAGAGTAGTGGACGTAACATTGTAGGGCCCCTTTCATAAGCTTTCCATCTCTTTCTCTGTAGCTTCCTCCGTCTGTCTGTCCATAACACGTTAGGTTTACTTGAACTGGTCATGTGTGGATGCAGGAAACAGTTTCCATGACAGTTCTGTGATATACTAGTTTATCGGGGAAGTCTGCAAATTAGGGGTGGGAAAATTGAATTGAAAAATCGAATATCTTGATATATTATTTCAGAGTTTTAAAATCTTTTGCTTTTTTTGTTTGTTTTGTTTTTACTTTGCAGCAAATGCAAAAAACTTTTTTTTTTATTTATTATTTCTATTCATCTTGTTTTAGTTGTCTTGTCGGGCATTACAGCAGGAGAATGTTGGTCTGGCTACTGTTTTTTCCTAATTGAAATTGAGAAGAAAAAAAAACTAGCAAAAAGATTTTTTGTTAGAAATATATATTTGCAATATCAAAGAATCACAAGAATCGCAATTTAAATAGAACTGATACCCAAATAATTGTAGAGGAATCAAATGGGGAGGAGAGCGTATCGTCCCAGCCCTACTGCAAACCTCCTCCTGAGAGTTTAGAACATTTTTGCTGTCTTTGAGAGGTTTTTTAAACATAGGACTAGTTTACATTGGGATATTTTTGCAGCTCTAGGGGTGATGGACTCTGGCCTCTGCCTCACAGGCCAAGCAGCTCTGCTTTGATTTGAGCTGGAGCTGAGAACACCTCTGTGTAGTCAGGAGTCTGGGAGAAAGGGTACTACTGAAAAAATTAGAATATGCTGGAAATGTTGTTATTCAGGCAATTCAACATAAAACCAATGTGTTTTATGTATTTAGTACAGCTGCAAGATTTACTTTCAAAGGCCTGAAACTTTTCCATTTAAAATCCATTTTTTATTCATTTCAAGCAGTATTCTTATTTTCTGAGTTTTTAATTTGAGCTTTTCTGAAGCTAAATCCTGATCAGCAAAAACAAATAAAAGCTGAAATATATTGATTTTCATACTATTTGTCTCTATGTGTACATTTCTTCTTTGAAGTAAAGTTACAGAAATGCAGCACTTTTTCAGGATATTTTCATTTTTGCGGTAGCACCTCTATAATTCAGCAGAATGGAAGTATCGTGTGTGATGCCTCCATCGTGACCCGAGTTTCTTTTTCCTGGAACAGCCGAGCGAGGATCCTCCGAGGAGAAAAGAGGATTTTCTTGCAGCATATGCGACGGTGAAAGTCTGACATTTAATCTAAGAAAGACTGAGTGAGTCGGCCCTTCTGCCCCAGATGACTCACCACCGACACTTCATCTGAAAGATCTAAGCCATATGTTGAGAAGTTTTCCTTCAGTCTTACAGATGAAATGAAAGGATTCAGCTGTGGAATAATTTTCTGTCCCTCCGCTGTGACAAGGGTTTACATCAGCGACCCCAGCTCTCCATATGGACGACATGATTTTTATCTCTTTGGCCTGACTTAAAGGGAATCGCTCGCAAGCTGTGCTCCAAAAACAAAATGAATCCTTTATCCAGAAGAAGTAATTTCACAGTTCATAACAATGACATTTGGATTAATACTAAGCAGACAATGGGTTTTACTGGAAACTCAGTTGCTGGTTTTGGTGTAAATAACTTCCACTGTCATGATTTAAGAAGTAAAGTTAGTAAGAAAATGACTTTGAAATAGACCGAGCCGCTTATTTCATGTCAGATTTTAACCTTTTGTTTCCTGTTCAGCTTTTAATCTCTGCATGCAAGGTATAGCCACAGACCAGATATTTATCTTATAATTATTTTATTTAAAGCATGTTAAAGGGATACTCCGCCCTCAGAATGATGTGCCTTCATTTGTTTACTCACCCTCATGCTGATTGAGACGTAGGAACACTTTCTTGATATTCATCATGTAGCCGGAGATATCAGGAGGTTTACATCTTATTTCCCTGCGGCTACAACGGTGCTAAATAGAGCCCGGTGAAAAAAGGCCACAAAAACTTGTCAATGTTCCTCCAAACTGCTCGTCCAATGCAGTCC
>JAVQJG010253834.1:0-18651 GCA_036024015.1 Craterocephalus amniculus | reverse complement strand
AATAGTAAATGTACAAAATTGTGCATTAAGAATCACTCTTAGGTCTTCAAATGCAGTTTGTTTTTGTAAAGCTACAGCAAAAATTAGAAAATGAAATCTGAAAATATCCATTTAAATTCTTTAATTTTAAAATATTTGTGATTGTGTACATTTGTAAGGGTGTCTGAATTTTTGTTTTTTTAAAACATCTTTACCTTTGAAGCAAAGATGGAAAAACTGAATCATACTACGTTTAATAAAAAAACACACATATATCCGGTATTAGCTGTACGGTTGTGGACTAATATGAAGCCTTGAGTTCAGCATTGAGCCATCGGTTTTTGTATCCAGAGTTGATATGCAATAGTGTATTTGAAAAGATTTGTAAAAGTACACCAACAATATTTCCTTTCATACATTTTGTGAAAAATTAACACATTTAGCTAAAAAACTCTTTTCATAATCCTATTTCTACTGCCTATTGGGTCACCTGCACCTATGTTCTCCATACATGTAAAGAGTCCACAACATATTTGAGTGTTGCTGATAGTTTAGTCTCTCTTAAAAACAACTTTCATGTTGTAGTTCTGCTCCTCATCTCCTTTGTCTGGGGTATTTTGTTTTCTATTTATAGAATTGTATTGTGTCAGCAGTGGAGACAGCAGTTGGACCCACATGGACTGGTGCAAATTAAAGCCATATAAGCCTGCGCGTGATAAACACCCAAACCTTTTAATCAGATTCAACACTGAAGTGTATAAAGGCGAATTGTTTTGTGTAGTTGGCTTCATGTGGACACGCTGAAGAAACTGCAATAACGTTTTCATGCACAGAACCACAACGCTGTTATTGATCACCAGCAGCACAGTGAAGAACACGGCTATAAACCCATTTTTACAGCCACTTTGTTTAATCTTATGCATCTCACTAAAGTAAATGCTTACTCAGATTTATTGTCCAGATTTCTACAACAAAAGGAGGAAATTTTCTCTGAGGAATTTTGAAGAAGCAGTAGGTTCATGCACTATAACTCCTCTTTTTATATTCAAATGAATGAAAACATGCTCCATCTTATTTGCAAAATAGTCATCGTTTTATCATTTCATCATTAAAATGTCTGTGTAGTAGAAGTACGTTATCAGTTTAAATACTAACTGTAGACTAGAAAATACAGATGTATTATTACATTGTGCCAGTAATTATCGCCAGCGTCCCACGGTAATTGATTTTTTTTCTTTAAAGAAAAATCTGAAGTGGACTCTTGAGGGATGGAGGTGGATTTGAACAAGGTCAGGCTTCATCTCTGGCAAAGCTTGCTTTTGTTTTATTTATTTTTTCCACTACGATATATGCAAACATTGAAATTGTGCCAACATTTTTTCTCTGTTAATTAATCTCACTAGAGCATTTGAAAACTTAGATATGAGAACGAAAAGAAATCCTTCACTGGTGAAAAGAAAATTGCCCCAGATGTTGAAAATGTCAGTGCATCTAAAGCCTGTGGGTTTATCCGTATTATAATGTATTCACAGATGAGATTCATTCAAAAACAAAAGGTTGCTGTATACCTGTAATGAGCAGTTTTTTACAACAGAGTTGGTTAGAAAAGGCTGACTTGGAACTATTTTACTTAAAGGCCCATTCTTGAACTTTTTGACCTTAAAATTTTGTATTCAGGACTCATTTGATGGCACACAAGCTACATTTACATGGACAAATATTTAATCTGTCCAATTGAAATCAGTCTGGTTAGAGATTCCAGCTGACACATTTACATGGACCCTGGATGAAATGACATTTGGACATACGCAGTGTGTACTTGTTCAGAAGTAGGAGGCTTTTCGTGTTTTATTTTTAATCTATTGATCGTAGAAATGCTTAATAATCCTGAGACTCATTTAGTTTTGCTGTTCAAGTCTTCCATGAAACTCATGCATGTTTGCTGATTCACAAAAAGACCTTAGAAGATGTTATCAGAGGAGGAGAAGAAACAAATAAAAGCCAGAGACAGAGCAAGACATAAGACAAGAGTCAAGTTAAGACAGATTTTTACTGTCTAGAAAGAGCTTATTGTTCAGGTGGGATGCAACATGGATGCTGAATTAGCCGTCAATAGGGGGCGCATCACGGAGAAAATAGCAAAAGTTTAAGTAATGCGTCATCCTTTGACCATCTACATCTAGCAACAGATGGGATTTATACAATATTTCTTATGTGCAACTCAAGATTGTTTTATAATATTTGCTATAAGTTGTAATTTTGTCTAATCTTTGCAATGTCAAAACGTCACATTTGTTTTAATAAGATTATTAATATTTAAATATTTTCTGGTGGTGTTTGCTGCATTCTGGGGGGAAAGAAAAACTGCAGTGGTCTGGTTAACTCCTGTTTGGAAATGGAGAGCTGATGGAGTGGAAGCAGTGTACCATGAAAGACACGCAACTTGCACTGTTTAATGACAGATGCTTAACAGGCCGAATGCCTCAATCTCCTCCCTCACACTCACACTCTCCTACACACTCACGCAGTGCAAGGAACAGCAGGCTTCTGCACCTTGTCAATCAAAGCCCTTTAAAGGAGCTGAAGGTGTCTGACTTTAGCAGTTTTGGATTTTATGCACATTGTTAGACCATATGCTGCAGGCAAGATTTTATAAGAAAAGCTCCTGAGTCTCTAAATTGTGGCATGCATCCTTAGCACTCTGCTTTTTAACTATATGAGATATCTCTTCTGCTTTGTAAATGCAAAAGAAATGCTTAAAATGATTTTTTTTAAATCAAAGCTGATGGATAAAAGTAATCAATTTATCTAAAAATGAAAAAAAACATACACAAACCATTCAAGGGTCACACAAATGGAATATTTAGCTGGACTGATGGCTTTTTACAGTGATGGAAAAATCCCTATATGGTCATTTTGGCATATTACAAAATGGGGTTGATGTGCTTCATAGTAAACCACATTTAGAGCTCTGGAAGCAGGCCATTTCAGTGGCTTAATGTAATAGTAGATTAACTAGTCATTATTTTGCATTTCATTAGTTGTTCTTTCAGGCTTCAACCTCTACGTAAGCAAACTGTAGCTTAATACAACCACTGCAAAATGTCCTGGTTGCTGAGTGTCTGCAGCTTCTTGGTAAAACTCTTTCATTTAAAAGCAGATAAAATAACTGATGTGGTGGCGGATTACAGACGATGAATACTGAAGTTTATCTGGCATCAGCAGCTCATATTACTGAGCTAACGAGTGACCACATTTGATGTGAGATGGATTACTGGGTTCAGTGGGAAAGGGAGTTCCCATTCCTGGCTAAAGAAAATGGCATGTTGTGAGATATGAGAGTTCAGAATGATGCTTGAACAGCGCTGGAGGACTTAACAAGGACTCATAAGAGAGTGTAGATCTACTGGTTGGTTCACCAGAGCCTAACAAGAAATAGAAAGAAGCAGAGTTAATTTTTACAACCCTGTCCTGACATGGTGGCGGTCTAGTGAAGCGTCTGCCCAAGAGAGCACATCAGTGCTACGATAGTTATTTATATTAGTAAACTTCGTTTACTATGAACATCTCCTTTTAAACAGTCTGTAAGTACAGCTTTAACTCCACATTTTTCCCATCTACGGATAAAAATCTGAAATATTTCCAATTATTTTTCGTTTTTTTGGGCTAAATCATCTTTTATGCAGCAGAGTTAAGTTGTGGTTTCTTACCTCCTTAACATGCACATTAGAAACAGAGCAGGTTTCCTCTGCAGATTTTGATTTTCATTTAGAATAAGTTAATAAAAAAAACTCATGCATTCACTTCAGGTGTTTTTTGCATATTTGTAAGAAGACCTGCATCTAGTTCGTGACTATTGCCACAGTTGGTGTTGTTATTCTGCCCCCCAGGTTTGTTAATTGTTGGAACCATTGCTTCTTCTACTGAATTACAACCTCTAGCATTACACCTACACGCTCCTCTCTGGTTACCACACACAGCTCGGTTCATAGAAGCTGATCAGATTCACATTTATATTTCGTGGCTTTCAGGAAATTGCTTTGATAATGGAGGTAAATCTGAGTGATGAAATGCTGTAGTTTATACAAAAGTAGTAGTCACATAATTGCTGATTAGTCTTAATTTATTTGGTATACTTAACGCTAAATGATTGTAGATTGATTCAGATGGTGAAGAAATCTCTGTGGGTAAATTTAAGTTGAGGTGGAACAACAAAACAAACATTCTTCTTGTTCTTGCAGCCTCGAGAACAGGAACAAAGTTCCCTCTTCTCATAGAGTATGTCTTAAAACCTAATCCTAACCTTGTTGCTAACTTCATAACTGTGTCTCTAACAGGGCTGAAAGATATTTCATGTAAATCAGCTTTTAAGATTTATTCACCTGCGATAAATATTGGAACCAGATGAAAATGAACCATTTCAATTTGGAAGAAAGCTCATCTTGGCAAAATAAATTTTCTTGGGACAACACAGTAGCCAAATATATGATGTAATGCTGGAAAAGACTAGTAAAAATAATGAATGAATAAATAGACGAATGAATAGAAAAATATAAATATTATATATATATTCATGCAAATTGATTTTTTTCTCCCACCCCTAAAATTCACTCATCATTACTCTTCTGACAAGTTCCTATTTTAATGGCATTATTCTTTAGAAGACTTTACAGTACCAATGTTAAGTAACTTTTCATTAGTTCATTAGCTGCTGGTCAGTATTGTAAACTATTTCTAGTTATTTAATCTAACTGTTAAATCCAAAATGGTACAGATCTAAAACTCACTCCAAATATTTGTAGTCACTTCCTTTTTCAGGATTTTTAGTGTGAATATTTTCCTTTCTTCCATTCTTTCATTGCAATCAGTTGTTTTCCTTTTTCTGTTAAACTAAGGGGAAGCACATTGTTTTAAGCTGAGGGAGCCTGTGATGGGCATTCTTAACGCTGGTTATGAATCAGTTACAAGAATCTAAGGAAATAAGCATGTAGCTCATTATCTCATGCACACACTGTGCTCAGACGTCAGTGTGGAGGGAATGACTGCCGGCTGGTCACAGATTAGTGAGGAATCCTGCAGGTTTTGCCGCCTGCGATAAGCCGTGCTGACTGGCTGAGAGCAGGAAAAGAACCCCCCCTTCACCAACACCTCTTTTCTTCTCTTTGTAACAATGAACCCGTTTTGTGATTCTGGTCTTGACCACAACTTAACTCTCTGGTCGAAGGTTAAACTGTTGCTGGTCCCTCTGCTCCCCCCGCCTTGATCCTCCCAGCCCTCCTTCTTCCTTCCTTGCAGACCACTGAGGTGTCTCTTTTTCCCTCTCCTCCCTTCCCCCTGTCATAATTCTTCTTTTTAATTCCATCTTTTCTCTTTTCCAATTCTCTTTTATCAAATTGATGAATTTTCCTCTGTACACGATCTCCTCTCTGTCCACAGAACCAACTCTGTTACCTCTACTGCGGCAATGCAGGACTCACCATTTGCTTACTTCATTTGATAGTGAATCAAGTCAGTTGGCTGACATGTGTATGTGCTCATGCATTTGTGTGTGCATGTGGCTCCCAGAGGCAGCAGATTAAATCCAAGTGCCCTCATTTGACTCTCTGAAGCTCACCTCAAGGGAAACCCAGAGGGCCAAATGCAGATTTGTCATTTGCAGATTTTAGTTTTATTCATGTATTCATTTCTCACTGCAAAGGTCAGCTATGTGTGTGTGTGTGTGTGTGAGAGAGAGAGAGAGAGAGAGAGAGAGAGCGCTGGAGAGGTAGTAATGCACCGTGCTGTTGTTGGAATATAGGGGCATTTATCCTCTGTTGTTTTCATTATGAGGAGGGCATCCGTCCACTTTGTTTTCTTCTGGCCTCCCTTCGGCCTGCTCTTCTCATCTCTGTCTGCACTATATGGACACGTCGTCGTCCACATTCTAACACCAGATGGATCTCCACCCACGTGTTTTCATGCATTTTTTCGGTTTTAGCATAAAAACAACATGGTGAAAATCCTGAAAGAAAAAACCTTGAATGTGAGGTGGAAGAGTTGGTGTATTGATAAAACAAATAGGGCTGTCCCGATGCCACTTTTGCACTTCCGATACCAATACCGATACAGAGGGTTGAGTATCGGCAGATACCCGATACCGATACTTACATTTTGTTATGAGAAAAATATTGTGTCAAACCTCGACTCAAAACCTTAAGGTGTAACTGATAAAGTCCACAACAGAAGGTGTGACAAAAACTGAGTCATTAATTATTAACCAATTAGTTAATTTAATACATTTAAAGACTCTGTGTAACACACAGCACATTTCTGTTTTAAGAAAAAACAACCTGAGTAAACCCAGTGGAAAATGTACGAGGGCGATCTCATAAAGGGTGCTGAGGTAAAAGTGCTGGATAGAAAATGTTGATCACCTGGTATCGGCAACAGTATCGGCATATTTCAATGCAGGCCAATACTTTCCGATCCGTGTTTTTTTGTTGGTATCGGCACCGATACTGGTATCGGATAGGGACAGCCCTAAAAACAAACTGTGATTAGTGCATTGGAACAGATAAAGTAAAGCACACACAGAGCACGTGACGTTAAATTGCACTTTTCGGTTCTTCCCTTTCCTGCAGGTAGTTGCTTAGCTTTGTTTTGCAAAATCAACACGGGAGAGTTATTTTCACCCTAATCCTCCTGAACCATCCTTGACCTTTATTTTCTGTTTGTTTTACCTGTTGAGGTTTGATTTCTGCTAATTTCTTTTGCAGATTAGTATCAGAACCCATTTGAAAAATAAGGTCCATCAGTCAGTTAAATAAGAAGTTTTCACATTGTGACATAAGGCAAATGAAATTATTAGCTTTTTATTTTGACAAAGGGCTAAGTTTGGATGGAAACCTAGAACTTTTTAGCCTGCGCAAGGTTCTTTTCGTAACCCAAAACCTTTTGCATGAAATACATTTTGTCTTCATTTGAGGTGAATCCCTGCAGATAAATTTCCACCTAGAAGCCATGAGGCTGTTGTAGCAGTATATTAATGCATATGGTTTTAGAGCGAGCAGCTCAGCAGTCATGGCTGCGATGCTTTCTGTGGTAGGAAAAAAAATCTGCTGTAATGCCACCCCCGCTCTATCTGCCTCTTTCTCTCAGGAAATGGCCTTTTGTTGAACTAACATCCTTGTGTTGTTAAAGTGGAACCACCCCTGACCCCTTCACACATTCACACACTCATGCATGTGTTTTCTCTGGGGAAAAGAAGCTTAAAATACCGATCGCGAGAGAATATGAAATATGCTTAATTAATTGCTCATTAAATCTTTGTTCTTGATACTAAAACATACAGTTAGAGCAAATTATGAACAGAAATTGACTTAAAAAATTACCCAGATTTTCTCTCTATATGTGTGCAATAAATAATGCTGCAGACTCTGCTTTTCTATATGTAATCTTATTTTTTTGTAATTATAATTGGATCTTAAGAAGTTATCTTTGCTCCATTAACTGGCTCTTTCAGATATTCAAGCTCTCATAAAGCATTAACACAATTTCATTTAATAATGATTTAATAAGCATCTTTAACATTGCACACTTTGGACAGCTGGATAGAAGAGATAGAGAACGGAAGCATTTTAACTTGGTGTGTCCACGTCGCTGAGGTCTGGCATTTGTGTCGGCTGCTTTTAGCTTAATCACCCCTAAGTCACCTCTTGGTTGGCGCCAGCCTCTGTCAGTTTGTGTTGGCTGTCTGCCCACCACACGCTCTCTCTTTCAAACACACACACACACACACCGGTTCTCTGTCAGAGGGTGAACACATGGCAGCTTTACCTCCGATGAGGCAATGAGCCCTGACAAATGTCCGTCACCGAAAGTCAAGGGCTTCCTAGCCAGTCTGCCCTCTTTCTTTCACCATGTGTAGGGTTCATTTTGTATTTTGATATGGTCACAACCATATAGCACACAAAAAGGAGGTGGAGGAGGTTGTTTTATCCTTTTTCATGGAACACACCTTGGTTTTACTTTACAATCGTCACAAAATAAGACAACTAAGTGATACGTCTTTTCTGGAAATAATTCCTGTTTTTGACAATGTCAGACAATTGACAGTACCAGTCAAACATTTGGACATGTTTTCCCATTAAACTTTCCCCTAATTTTACCTGTTTGCTGGTTAATATCATATTTGTATTAAAACATAACTGAGAGTACTGCAAGCCTCTGAAAAACCCTGTTTACACAGCACATATAGGCTCATATGTAGACAGGATTTGTTGTTCTGCATGAACTACCCTAGGGAAACAGTTGTTGCTCATTTAGGACATCTTTTTTGCAGTGATATATTATGATTGATGTATTAAAGTTGCTATTAAGTACTAAGATTAGCATTTGCAACTACATTTATGTGATTGGATTGCAGACCTGAACTTAAACTGTTTTGGGTTTCAGGTGGCAGTAAGTTGACACGAGTGATGTGCAATGCTTTCCAGACTACTAAAATATTGTCAGTCCCAGGCTCAAATATAAACCAATATGGAGAATACTGGTGATAAAGTCATAAAAAGCATGAAAACTGAACAGGGACTACTTTTTAAACAACTTTTACATTGTCACTTTGTTTTAGCTTATTTAATTCCTTCCTTCAATTACACTTTCTATTTCACAAGAAAAGAAAAACTCTGTTGACACTTGTTTTTAACAGATTTTCATAAATTAGAACAATTATAGTGCTTGTTTTTCAGGGACTATCAAAATGAGGTTTGCATGTGCAAAAAAAACTTGTGAAACTGAGTTAAAAACATAAAATGTTATATTTGGCGGCAGTGTGACATTAATTACAGCCATGTTTCAGAATTAATGAAATGATTCATCATTGCTAAATTATGACACCTTTGCTCAATGGTGCACAAAATAGAAATTGTCAAGCATCTGTTAACGGGAGCAGACTGTGATGGACGGTCCAGCTGTCTGTGTTTTGTTGTCGGAGCGTCCGTGCAGCTGCAGGTGTTTTTGTCAGGTTGTAGATGTAGGGAGGTTTACGCTGTGCGGAGCCACATGCAGCTGCAGGCTCGATGGGGAAAGGAGATGTGTGGCTGGACGTTTGTTCTTGCAGGCCATCCAGGGTGGCAGCTGGAGGTTGGAGGTGCTCGTGTGTGTAAAATGTTTCTCGGGAGTGAATGAGAGATTTAAGTGATGAATTTGTCATTGCGCTCTTGCTCTCAGCATTATGATGGCTCCCAGCTTTCCTTGCTAAATGACTCAACCTGTACACACACGCTCTCACAAACAACCAAATGTGCTCGTGCTCTCACAGATATGTTTAACCAATTATTATGCAACTAAAACAACATAGAAATTCAAATTGTGAAGCACATTTACCAGCACACATCTAATTTACACCCTTATTAATGTCTTAAATTCACAGACATGAGAGTTTCACATCCCCCAGAGTCTTACTGGTGCATCTTCCAGTCCCATACCAAGGTGAGCCCCCAATATGTCAGAAAGAGAGTGATGGGTCTTCGTTTAATAAAGCTCTCCTCCACGGGCTCGTGCACATCAGTCACCTGCTGGGCAGGCAGAGGTCTGCCACACAGCAACCGGAAACTCCATCAAATGCTGATAGGCCAGGAAAAGGGCTGATGCAGCCAAATTCCTGCTGAGGATCCAGGCCACAATTCACTGGGGGAAAAAAATGGTTAACAAATCTAGTTCAGGCCATTTTTTAAGGCTGTCACTCATGCGAAGGTGGCGCTGGGTTTTTGATAGAAAATTAGAAGAAAATCTTCACATTTTCTGCTGCAGTTGGAACAATTTTGCCAAGCATCCCTGCTCAAACACCTGATTCAAATTAATGAGCTACTCTGATTAGCTGTTGGATCCATTTGATCAGAATCAGGTGTGTTGGAGCAGGGATGCATGGAAAACCTGCAGGAATGCAGCCCTGGAGGACCAGGGTTCCCCATCCCCTGATCTGAGCTAACATCTCTAAGAGCCACCGTTGATGTAGAGCACAACAACAAAACCTTTATTTAGCTGAAATATATCTGATTGATTCAGTTGTGTAAACACTGCAGCATGACTTACGCCTGGTTAGATGTTTTGTTTAGATCTTGTGCCCAGAAAGGAATTTGGCTTTCTCACACTTGCCTGATAGGTGGGGAATAAGTCAGATAGCGATCAATGCATCAACTACGTCATAACGTGATGCCTTCCATGAATTAGAACAAAAACAAACACAATGCAGAAGAAAAAGATGTTTGTGTTTCTTTCTTCATGGTATGAATCTTTAAAATCTTTAAACCTGGCGCCGCTGGGTCACATGGGCGATTCCTCCAGCCAATCAGAGGACTGAGTGTGAAATTAAAACTCAAACGTAAGTGTCCTGAAAAAGTAGGACATACCGACTCCGATATTCTGGTACTCTGGAAGTGTCACGGCAACACAAAAACGACAACGCTCCACAATAAGTCATAACAGAAATTTCACAGCATTTCCTTCTTTTTAATCATCTCTACTTGCTCCTGGTGCGTAACTTTTTAGCCGTTGCCCACTTCGTGCGCATGGTTTCCATGACTGATTGTTTCCAGCCCTAACACAATTCTATTTTTCTGCCTGAAAAATAAAATGATCTGGCAACACTGGCCTGACCTTGCAACACTGTTTGCGTGGTGTTTCACTGGAGAAAAACATCTGTTGTGGCTTTTTAATGAGTTGTGTTGTGGCTTTGTGTTGCCGTAACCCATCTGGGCCACCGTACTTCCCGGTTTAAATCCAAAAAGTAATTTTAAAAAAGCAAACATTTCTGATCCAGTCCTTCGTGATAACAGGGCTTAACGATGTAGAAATTGTGGAAATTTTGGCAGCTTTTAGCTGCCTCACAACATTAATGGATCTAAACCGATGCATTAAAATTTGCAGTACTGTCACCTTTTAGAAAACTTAAACAACCCCATGTTTGTTTATTAGAAGACAAAGAGAGGGCAAATTAGCTTTATTATTTTCCTTTTTCTTGGACTCTTTTTACCATTTCATATGAAGGCATTTTGGGATTTGTGATAAAATTTGAAACTTGTGGTGGATTCAGTCAATGAGATTTAAGTTATTTAGGTTTATTCCTTCAACACAAAGATTTGGATTGTATGGATTACTTTTGCTTGTCAGGGGACTGAGGATACAACTAAATGTAAATAATTAAAGTCTTCCATCTTTAAGACAAAAGTCACCTGTGAGGTTTTTCAAACTGTAAAATTCAGGCTCTTTATTTAATTTTTTATTGATTTCTTCCTTCATTTATGCTACGTGTGTATAAATGCTGATAATAGAAAATTGCTACAGTGCAAAGAGCCTCCAGCTTTCTGTCTTTGGATAGAAATAATGAAGCTGGAAAAAAGCTGTTGTTTTTCTTCATCTACTTGTGTGCTCAAACATTTGGAAAAAAAAATTTTAATAGAAAATGGACATTTATGGTACATCTAAAAGTCTGTGGCGAAATCAGAAACTTGTAACCTTATGTTTTTTTCAGAAGATTGCTATTCTTTGTGTCCATGTTTTGATTTAGAGTATATGTGCCGAACTGGCAGCTATGAGTCACTCGGCTCTTTTCACCCAAGATGGTCTCTATCTTTTATCTGGAAGCCCTTGATTTTCTCCACAAGTGTGAGAAATGCCATCCATCTGTGGGTGCGAGACATTAACAGGAGGCTAAAAAGAGATGCCTCTCATCTTAAGCTAATTCTGCTGCAGTGTGAACAGATATCGACGTCTTTCTTGCTTTGGATCATTTGTTAGTGTCCACGTTTATTTTGTTAGAGCTGCTGTCTTCTTTTTTATGATGCATGCTGTGGTGCAGAATCTTTATATGATATAAACATGAATTTATATATTTTGTTAGTTTTATTATCTATTTTTTAATCATTTTGTGTCCTTAACACCTCAGCCTCTATGTATTTATTTATTTATTTATCTAAGTCGTGGTATTGAGAGGTCCATTTTCAGTCAGAAGACAAACGATAGCGTATATATTTACTTTTCAGATAATATCTGACTCCACTCCTTTTCATGAAAAATTACATCATATAAATAATCTTTTGTTGTAGTATGAGACGTTTCTACCGCTGTGTAAAATATGCGTTCCTCTGAGATGAAGAGAGCATGTAAATGAAATCAAGTCCTGGTTTTTATTTGCTTCTCTGGCTGAGAGCTGATGGCTGCCAGTAGTTTCTTGAGTCAGACAGCTTAGAGAAAAACTAGAGACCGTGAACTAGCTTTAGATGAAGTTGCTGTGATTACGCTGTTTTCTCGTCTCCCCTACAGCATGCACCGTCTGACCTCCAGGGTTGACGTGCTGCTACAACTCTGACCAGTAAACGAGAGGCCAAAGAGACCCTGTGACTCCTGTTTACAACTCTGCTTCGCTTGTACTCGACCGAATCCATAAAAAAAGGAGAAAAAAAACCTGAGGGGGTGTTGATAAATGTGTTTCTTCAGCACAGTTCTTCTCACTTGTGCCACACCAGCATCTTCAAAAGCCTCTCTGTATCTGAGAAAACACACTAAGGTCCGGTTCTGTTTTTTCTGAAAGGACAGTCATGCAAAGGTCAACAGGGTTTCTTTGTTCGAGCGAACAGATAGGATCATTCATATGAGAGGTACACAGGGAATTCACGTCCCTCTCTACAGTATTTCTCCTTCTTCTTCTTCTCCTTCTTCCTGTGACATGTTGGGCCCACAGCTGATGGCCTTCGGAGCGATGTCCCTGTTCTTTCAGTTGGCTGAAAAGACTCAAGTGCGAGTTTCCTATAGATGTTCTGTCATTGTTTAAAAGCCTTTCCTCTTCCTCCCCTCCTTCCCTCCCCTTTTTCTCCTCCGTCTAATCTTTCTCTACCATGTCATTGAAGGGATAAATGCTCAGAGGCGGGCTCTTTATGTTTCTCTTTTTTTTGTCCCCTTACCGAGACAAAACTTGTGGATGTATAAGTACGGTGAAGGGAAGTGGAGAAAAGGGCGAAGGAGGAAGAGAAAGAGAAGCAGAGGCTGGTGGGGGAGGATGACGGGTTGAGCTGGTGGGGGAAGGGAAAGAGGAGGCTGATGGGGGTGCTCTGCCTTTCACAGCGTTTCACACTGGTTGGGTACCTGCTCGTCTCGGTGGTTGCTCGGCGACCTTTGACCCTGGGGCTGGCGGGCCTCAGTGGCAGCGTCGGCTTTAATTAGAAAGCCACACGACTCGACGCTCTGCAGAGCAGATCCTCCACCGATTCAGGCCGGACCAAGCAGAAGGGACAACAGATGCACGTAATGACTGGCAAACACATGCAGAGGGCGAGATCATCCACTTCCCAAAGACGGGAGCCCAAGAGAAGGGCTGGGTATCAGTTCTAGTTCACGCTCAGTTTCCAATCTGATTTCATTTCTCTCATCAAAATCACAATCTGTTTAGAAATTTAGCTGTCAATTTTTATAAAGTTTGTTTTTGTTGAGGGCATTTACATTTTTTTGGTATTGGCATCAGCAATATTGCTTATACTGGGGTAGTGTAAATTAAAAAATAAAGCACTAATTTTAGTGGCTACTTTTCATGTTTGTTTTCATAAAGCTTTAAAATAAGCCCTCTTATTAGTTGTCCCAAAATAACTCATTAAAACAAGTCATTTTAAAATCAAACATGCATTTGTAATGTTGATGTGGATCTCTATCAACTTTAATATCGGCTTTTTAATGGGGCAGATGCTTCGTCTATCCCTAGTTTTGGTATTTTTATATCCAAGAGCAGAGATGGACAGGACAGGTAGGAATTCAGAATTCATTAGGTAAAGTCTATAAAATATTGAACAATGCACTTTATTTTGCCTCCTCTTCTTCATGAATAAGAATCTTGATTCTCATGTGATTTCATTAAACTCCAAGGCTGTTTTCTTTTGAATTAATAATAGGATATTAGCCTCAGTGAAGGTTGCGCCCTCCAACAAATCTGTGCTGTTGGGTTCAGAGGAAATGAGCCCATTAAGGATGTACTGATGTGGAGCATTGTGTTTAATTCTGGGAGACTCTTTGGGAATCGAGGTGTTTGTGAAGGCTGCTTTCCGTGTCAGAGCTACGAGGATATCATCGCCCTCAGATTCACAGTCAGCAGTCAGCTTAAATGAATTTAGCCTGTTTCAAAGAACACAAGAAGAAAAAAAGAGTTGGTGTATTATTATGACTGAAATTGTAAAAAAAAAACATCTATATATGTTGAAGTAGCAACGAATCTGCTCTCATTTGCATATGTAGTTGTTTCTTCCATTAGATGTAAAAACATGCAACGTTGTGATTAAATAGAATTTCATAAAGACAACACGTTGACTTGAGGTCATTAGAAATGGCAAAATTTCCACAGCATGGCAGTGTTGGTCATTGAAGTCAGTAACCCCATTATCCTTTGTATGTATAATGGGACTAAAGCTTCAAGTTACTGGATGTGAAACTGGTATCAACTCACAATTCCATTTGATTCCCATCCTCAGGGTGACAATAGGATTCTGTATCTATTCTTGATTAAAACCAATCTTGATCCACATGAATGACTTTCTTAGTCACAAAAGGGGCCAATTCCAGCATTAACTCCATTCCTCTGTAAGAAATAAGGAGGTTTTCAAGGATATGACATTCATATTTGTTTACTTTGCTAACATTTCTGTCACTTAATAACTCCAGTCTGTCAAACACTTGTAAAGCTGTAAAATATTGATTCTTGGAAAATTTTGATCAATTGAGAATCTTCGTAAATGAGAATCTCAATTCTGATTTGAATCAGTGTTTTTCTGCGCTCCTATTGAATAGCTTTGTTTTTCTGTGCATACAAAGTTGCATGCATATCTCACCGGCTTTACAGCTGTGTGCCATCATACCTGCATCCTCCTGTAGAACTGTGACTTAACTAATTAACAGTGGAATTGGAATTGCATACAATTAAGCATTTGCAGGAATCAGCCTCTGTTGGTTAGTTGGGGTTGAGTCAGAGGGGCAGCGGCCTAAGCAGGGAAGCCCAGACTTCCCTCTCTAAGAATGTATGGTGTTTTTTTCTCCCTTTCTTCTAAAACAAACATTTTTTTCTTTCTAAAATATTTGCCAAGACTTTTGGGTGAAATGGTTTTGTCAGTTAGAAGTGGCTGAAAGATAAAGTCTGACAAGAAACCTGGAAACCCTGGTGCAGTCCTTTTAATTAAAGCAGGAAAGGATTGTTGTCAAGCAAATGGACTGTGATGTGAGAGAGGGAGAATGGGCGCAGGATGAAAGAAAGCCGGTGTTAGGAATACAGTGGGGGGATTAAAGACAGTGTGCGAGTGTTACAGACCCCTGGCCAGCTTGCTGCTGTAATGAACATTAGGGCTGCGGCATAAATTTAATGACCTGTGAAACAAACAGCGAGGCTCAGACCAGTGCCTCTGAATGCTAAGTGGCTCTATTATTAATACCAGCTCAGAGATGCCACTGTGTAAACACACTGTTCGTCTGTTTTCCCGTACGAGGCCCGTTAACCACACTTCAGGCACGTGATGGCAGCGCACGGGCTCGTCGTAGCTTTATGAAACAGGGTCACGTCTCTTTGTACCTGCAGAATTAATGGAACATAACCCATTAACAATGTATCTGCACTAACTAACAGGATATGAATAACTCTGCAGCTAATGGCTGCTCAGGTTGGTCACCTTGATAATAAATAGCTTAGCGGTGGGGCAGGTGAGGAAGTGGTAATAAATGGGTTCTGTGCATCTCACAATTTAACGGGTTAGCAAATGCAAATGAATTGCAGAGTTCATCCTTTGTGTTTTGACACATGTTACCAATTTGCACAGTGTGGTGAAAAGAAATGTCTGCTACCACCTAGCAATTTATTAAACTTTGTTTTGATTCAGAAGTTTTTCTTTAAAACTGAAAAAATGGAAATAGTTAGGTAGGAAATCTGCTAAAAGCATTCTTACAAACAGAGATAATTGTCAAAATTGTCTTTTATTTGGATGGTTTGTAGTCTTGGTCATTGCTAGTTAGAGAAGTCCTTTATAAATTAGAGGAGAAAATATCCAGATTTTTAATCTCTGAAATGTATCTTTTCATGTAAATATAAAAGCAAATTTCAAAATTAATTTATAGTTTTAAAGATAACCTGTTTTGAATAGCTGACAAATATTTTCAGAGTTAAACCCATTCACCTACAAGACACGAATACATTTTAGATATTGTCATCAGCAGAGATCATTCTGTATGATAAAAGGAAACGGAGTGCAGCTTTTTATGGGCACTCTGGTTTGTTAAACAAACCAGCTTTTGTTTGTTTAACACCGTGCACTGCCTCTGCAGAAAGGATGCACATATGAAGGTAAGGGGGGAATGGGCAGAGTTTTGAGTCTGATTAGGAGTGATGCAGGTTTTATCGAACGATCCGGCACAGCATGGGAGCAACGGCGATACTAGAAGAGCCCAGAGCTAGCCAGATGTCTGCAGCATGAGGAGGAGTACATGACATGAGGACGCTGCTCGAGGCTATAAAATGCAATCACAATCTCCTGGAAGGAAGCCCAAGACGGCTGAGCAACCAGTCGGAGAATAAAGGCGATCTGTCAGCAAACAAGCCCCGGTCTCCCCCTGTACCTGACCCGAGCTAGCTGCTCATTCAGCAGAGAGGATGCTAAGAAGAACTCCAGCTTGCTCCATCAACTGCTGGGTTAAGTGTGTGCAGCATCATCAGCGCTACGGTGCTGGTTAGAGGATGGGTTGCATGGATGTCAACTACCTAAATATACCCATCTGTTTGTTTTTGTGTCTTTGTTGTGTTTGTCATGGTGTGTATGTATGTGTGCACACGGGGCCCAGCAGGACTCCATCTAGTTTTCTGTCCCATGCTGTGTCTCACGCTACAAGGGGATGAATATTTGAGCAGAAAAAGCCCCGTGTCCCCAGTTGCTGCGTCCAGAGGTGTTGCACCGTGCATTAGATGCAGCTTTTACAACAGAGCCTTTTTTTTCTCTCCCTCCCCCACCGCCTAAACATAGATTTTAGCTGAAAGTCTACCTTTACTGTCTGAGCCATTATTCTCTGCAGAGCTCGGTGTGAAAGGTCACACACCTAAGTACCAGCACAGCTGAATTCAACAGACATAAAAAGCTCCCATAAATAAGTTATACCATCAATGACAAGTCTGGACTGGACTCTGCACATGCTAAGTGCTGCAAGGTTTTTGATAGAGAAGAGGTGCAAAGCTCCACTGAGTTTTCTTGCAACTTTTAAGAGGAAAGAAAACATTAATAATTTAGGGATGAAAAGAAGTGGGTGGGGATTAGGCAAAGTCAGTCAAGCTGCAGGGTTTGGGATTTTTTTTGTACCTTCTAAAAGCAGCCTACACTTGTGGTTTGGTCCTTTGGTCCTTGTTCTGTCTCTCTGGCAATAAGTTTTGTCTATCCCTGGAGCTCTCTGTGATGGTTTTAGTCTATTGGTTCAAGTCATATTACTGTTACAGTGAAATATATGTTACACATCTGTCTGCTTCCATGATTGTGTCAATGAATTTAGGAATGGCCTTTCATGCTGCGGGATATGATCCAAATGCACAAAGCAAATTCCAAAATAAAAACTCTGAAATTGCTTTAAACCAAAAAGGTTTTTTCCCAGACTGATGTGGAAGATCTAGGCTGCAGAGACCTTGACCTCAACCGTACAAAACGCCTCTGAAACAAACTGGAGCACAGACTCCGAGTCTCATTGTTGGATGTCATACATGGAGCTGAATGGGAACACAATTCCATCAAGATTTGGAGCGTTTTCTTTGTTATAGTCACAAAGTCATGCCCTTGAGTTTGACATGAGATTTTTAAAAGTATTTTGTGGAGTTGATATCCCACAGGCTGTATTTAATGCTTTTAAAATACAGAAATTTCCTATTCACTGTGTCTG
Source organism: Craterocephalus amniculus (assembly GCA_036024015.1). Classification (NCBI taxonomy): domain Eukaryota; kingdom Metazoa; phylum Chordata; class Actinopteri; order Atheriniformes; family Atherinidae; genus Craterocephalus; species Craterocephalus amniculus. Next base: position 759 of record JAVQJG010253834.1, on the reverse strand, counting down.
ACGATAGCAATCGTTTGTCTCTCTTTGTTTGTCATGACTGTTTTTAGCTCTCACCTCTTAACAGGTACAGCCAAATAAAAGGCAAAAACTTTCTGCCACACATCCAAACAATGATCAAACACAAGTAAGCAGTCAATAACTTACCTGAAGGGTCAGACACAAAAGCTCTTCAGAGTAGCCTGAAAAACACAAAGTCAAAGATAGAATTGGACCAAAATTGTAAATTTTTTCTTGTCTGTCTACTACCAGCTGGTTGGTTTATTTTTTTGTTCTTATTGACTGTTTAGAAACAAGCATTTATTCCTTGGAGAAACTCCCTGGTTATCTTCAGAAGCACCTCCACATTTTAAACATCACCACCAAGAGCTGATGTTAAACAATGGAGTAAATCAATGTCTTTTTAGATTATTCTTCAGATTATTCTGCTCAGTTAGGTCAAATAATCAATCTGATGTGACTTTCTTTGTAATGTGGTAACAGCTTAAAGGAATACTCCGCCCTCAGAATGATGTGCCTTCATTTGTTTACTCACCCTCATGCCGATTGAGACGTTTGAACCCTTTCTTGATATTCATGATGTAGCCGGAGATTTCGGGAGGTTTACATCTTAGGGCCTTTTCACATGGCGTGCTCGGGTCCGTGCCGTGCCCGGGATCGATTACTCCTGAGTTGTGTTCACATGCCAGTGCTTGAACTAGGCTCGGGCACGCTTGGTAATGTCGGCGCCAGAACACTAGGTGGCAGTGTTGAGGAAAGTTG
>JAVQJG010253813.1:0-10328 GCA_036024015.1 Craterocephalus amniculus | reverse complement strand
TCGGCAACAGAATCAGCATATTTCAATGCAGGCCGATATTTTCCGATCCGTGTTTTTTTTGTTGGTATCGGCACCGATATCCGATACTGGTATCGGATCGGGACAGCCCTAGTCGCTTTGGTGAAAAACATTAGCTAAATGACTGCCGTAGAGAATATTTCAGGACAGTGTTGACAAAATACTATAGAAAGAGAAAACAAAGATGATATATATATATAAGCTATATAAGTAGCTTTACTTTGAAAATTTTGAGACTTTACAGGAAAAAGGTGTATTTAACAGCTTGGATATGGATTGTCCAGCAGACAGATAATTTTTCTGATCTTTTTTACAGAGCAGGGGTCTCTTTATGCTCCTGTTAATCCGCTGCCTTGAAAAGGTCCATCAGTGGCCATCAGCAGTAATCCATCTAAATCAAAGTATGTTTCTGCAGAATCAGCATCCCTTCCATGATTTCACACCCAAAGCTATCAATTTCGGATAAACCATTCTCCTCTAAAAAAGTACTGGTGACACACTTGTTGTGCGAAATATCCATTAATGAAAATTGTATATTGAATAATTTCATGAGGACTTTACGGGGAACATCAAAAACAAAAAATAGTAGGAGCTCGACATCTGTGAATCCTCAAACTAAAACTGCTGTTTAAAGACACCAAGGACAGAAGGAAACAGGAGACAGTGAGCCTGTGGTGAATCTCTGCCATCACACAGAAGGCAGGAGCCTCACTGAGCAACCGTTTCATTTTATTGATGAGTCAAAAAATCCACAGTTGCAAACACAATTGATTTCATTCACTCCTCTCACCCCGTCTGAGGATGCTGAGATCCCAAAGCAAACAATACTTGCTGTGTGTGCACTGTGATTGGGCTTTGTGAGGAGCGTTGGCCTCTCCAAAACAGGACTGAATTATTGGCACAGCACAAGTGAGTTACTCTGACCGGCCACTTCTCACCCTCTGTACATTTTCTTAATACTTAACTCAATCTATTACACCTCTAAGCTGGTACACTTTTCACTCTGTTTTTGTTTATAATATTACACTCTGCAAAGCTTCAAACATCCACTAACTTATTTGTATTAATGCTGACATGATGTTGACGGTTTTGCTGCATTTGAACTTTTACAGTTCAACAACAATGGTTTTCATGTGCATGAATCCGTTTCTACTACATGCATTTGTGTCCTTTTAGGCCATCTCGGTGCTTGAAGGAAATAATTCTAGATCCTTTCTAAGCTCTGTTTGTCCAATACTTAATTCATCTTATGATCTTCTGAATCACTTTAATGATAATAGATACTGCAGAGGATGCTGAAGGACATCTACACTTCCCACAGGAAACATTAGCCGATCACGGTTTACCGGTGTTTTACTGATGGATGACTCAGCTGCTCTGGGGCGCTTTTTTCATTCCCACACCCAGTCAGTCAATTATATGTGGACTGATCAGTGTCATGTTTGATTCATGTGTGGGAATATTTTCTGAAGAGTATCAAAATGAAATGATAAAAAATCAAGTTGATGAAAAGTGCATATGAATAGAAAAAGGATATCTAATAAAATGGATATCTAACTATGAAAACAAAAATCAATTCATAGTTACCACACAATCAAATTCTATTAGTTTAAAAGATTTATTAATCTAGGAAAGTTACCATTAGCCAGGAGGCCAGAAGAATAAAATAAAGTAAAAGAATAAAAATGACATTATTTCGGAAGTGAACTAATAGTTGTAATAAAACAGAAGGTTAAATATAAACAGTGAATAAAGGCGTTATGATGCATTTCATACTTGCGGATGTACAGGTAGCCCTGCTTCCTGGTCAGGCTGCGACAGACGGGTGAGTGGGCGGGGTCGGGGTCACATGGTGCATACAGGGGGTCACATGACTTTTCCATATCCTGGATAGTCTGTTGCATCTGCCCCACCTCTTCCTCCATCTCACGACGCACACTGCAAACAAATGGACATGCTCATCTCAAGGCTGCTACTTAGAAATGAAATGAAGGCGGCTTGACAGGAGATGGAAGACGGCGACGTAGGAATCGTACTTTTGGACGCTGGTCCCGATAGTTGCCAGGAAGTCCTCCCACTGCTGGGTGAGGTTCTCTGACCCCAGCTTGAAGAAACTAATCTGTACAGAAAAAAAGGCAAAAAGGCACGTCAGTAAGATGAATGACAGTGGAATATGGAAGAATGAATCCCCAAGTTAGTCAAACAAACTGGGTGTACAGTACAGTGTCCGACTTTGGGACAAACCGTATCTAATAATTGGGAAGTGAATTCATCTTCACAGAATAAGGCAAACAAAAGTCTTTTTCAAACTAACATATAAATAAATAAATAATAAATAAATTCATTTAGATAGAAATAAGTGCTGTTTATAGCAATTGTGTCTTTAACCAGAAAGGGGTCTATTTTCTGTCCACTGCTCATTCTAAACCCTGAACTCTCAGCATGAGAACACGCCGGGTAAACAATGAATGCTCACTGCATCAAACAACCAATAATTTGAGCTGATACAAGAATCCAGCATCTCAAACTAAACTGCCATTAATGATGCAAAAAGTACACAATGTGACAGCAGAGAGGTTATAACTACAGCAGGATGTTGAAGGGAAAAAACTCCACTTACTGTATTTCAGAAAATCACACTTGATTCTGTATCTTTATTGAAGTGGCTAACTTTTATCGATAGTGGTGTATTATGAAAGAAATGTTACAGTTTCAAGCACTTCATAAACCTTGAAACGGTCATTTTCAAGGACATCTAGCACCCGTAATAATGATAACCACTCTAAGTGGACTTATGAATTTCTGGCATTTTTGTTGAAGTACAATCAAATGTTGCTCACAAGAGTTTCTGGACCAATATATGCATGGCTTGGATCAGGTATTTGGGTTATGAGGGCTGAAAAACAGTGTGTGTAGTAACAGTGTGTCTTTGTGTGTGTGTGTGTGTGTACCTGAGCCTGCATGTAGCCCAGCAGCGGTTCCAGCAGAGCCGTCTTCTTCTTGTACTGCAGCGTGTTCAGTGAGCAGAAGTAGTGCATCATGGTCTGGTGCTGCTTCTTGCGGGAGGTGTAGACGTCTTCCACCACCTCCGCCCGCACCTGCGAAAAAAACAAGACAAACTTTCATCTTATTTCAAAAAGATGCAAGAAGATCGTATCACATGCTGAGATAATCTCATCTGGTCCAGTTAATCACTTTGCTTTCGGGAGGCTGCTGGTTTGAGAAACATGAAACTTTCTCGTGGGACTTTTTTTTTCTTATAAGAAGGCTCATCCCACACTGACGCAGCTCCCAACACAAACGTGCCGGAAAATAACTCGATACACAGCAAACCAATGGTTTATTCTATGATTCAAGTCTTTGCAAGATGATTACTGGCAAGAGATAAATAGAAATGGCTTCATGAAACATTATCTGTCGGCATTAAATAGTGTCTTCCAGTCAGTTTGATTAAACATACAAACTACCTGGATACTTCAATTTGGTACCAACTTATCAAATTAGCCTGAAATATGGAAAAGTTTTATTTCAAAAGGTGTTACCTTGTCATTGTCCCTCCTCTTGGACAGACGACTGTATCTGTTAATGGCTGTGTCGTGATCTACACAGAGAAAATACACATGAAAGATAAACAATACTTCTTAAAAATATGTTTAAGCTTGTTAAAAATGTAAAAGAGTGAGGTTAATCAGTAGATAATACTCCTATGCATTTATACAGATATGTTCATGTTATCTAAAATGTTGGTATTTACTGCAGAGCAGAAAGATTTTTAACGACATAAAATTAGACTTCGATAACTTAATCTCTAGTAGACATCAGACAGATTCTGCTGCAGATGTAAGCACAATTATAAGACAGATTTTCTTTGTTTTGCCTAACAGAGATTGGATAGTCAGAGGGTAAGGAGCTATGTGACTGGTGTTCATATCTGGAGAATTATATTCTAAGATGGGCTGTGGGAAAATGTGAGAACATTTTTTTGATGTCTGATTTTGATGTTTGATATCTGAATATAGATACATTATCTTACCATCACTGGCTATCTGGAAGACTTCTTTCAAGGTGAGGATCTCTGGCACAAGAGAAAAAGAAAACCAGTATGCGAGCTATTGTTATTATTGGCCATTTCCGTTTTTCATTTAATCTTGATGCTGCTTCATTTCCCACCTTTCAGGTCTCTTTCTTTAAACTGAGTAATGGGAAACATCATGGCATCTGCAAGCTGGGTGGACAGGACGGCATGGCAGGAGCTCAGCTAGTAAGAGGAAGAGAAAGGAAGCAGAGAGAAATTGTAGTCATAAAAATAGATGAGAATAACACACACATCCGATTTCAGATAAAAAATACTGGGTGCTGGACAAAAAACGTGATGACAAATGGAAAAAGTTAGGTCTGCACACCATAAACTGCTCCTAAATGTTTTTTATTACTGTGACGTTTGGGCGTCTGCCCTTCTGCAGACATGAAAATGAGTGTTTGGAGACACACCTCCATATAAAATAATCACTAGGGGATCACCTGATATTAGATTACAAAATCATGGGTGTGACAAAAATGTTTTTATAATATTTTACAAGTCATTGACAAGATACAAATACCAACACGTGAAATGTTATTTCATTCTTTCTGAAGGTAGGAAAACACTAGAGAATAACACAGTTAAGAGTTAAAATGTGTGACTATGATCATAAATTCACACTGAAAATGACTCAAACGGCACTACAAGTCAGACAAAGATGAACATTAACCTGCTAGAGGTTCACCTGAAAGCGATGTCAAATTATACAGCAAAAAAGATCACTGATGTCCTCTCTGCTGCATCCATGAGATCACAAATTCACAGGAAAAGTGCAAGCTCACGCACAATGTCGTTGTTTTAGGTAATAACACCCATGGATGAAAAGGCTGCAAGTAAACAAAAGCATGTCTGAGGTTCATTTCCTGGTCTTTGTATCCATTTTTTTTAGTTTTATCCTACAACGAAGAGTAATGACTCTTTTGTCCACATGTTTGTGTTTCTTGTAACTTGCAATGACGTAATGTTTACACTGATGCCGCGTCTGATTTCCTGTCTGGTCCCATCTGAACTGCTGGCCTGATGCGTTCTGAATGCGTGCTCCATCAAAAATAGACCTGGAACCCTTATTTAGTGAAGAGCAACGACGAGACGCATCTGAGGCCCGTCTGACACACACTGCAGTGCACCCAGTGTGAACAAAACGGGGGCTGCGATTAACTGCGAAGCCCGTGTTGCAGCTGCAATGCACTGAACGCGTGTCCGGTGGAAATGGACCCTAGATATGGTTACAACATCAAAACCTCTGTAGGAGCAGTTTCTGGAGTGCATATTTTACTCTTTCCATTTGCCAAACCCTAACCACAAACCATCTGAATCCTGTCTGTAAAGGTCCACTGATGTCATGTCATGTCATTTAAAATCCACCTGTGCAGCATTTATCCATACGGATAAGTCAAACTTGCCTATCAGTTCTGCTTTGTCTACATTTACTCTCACCTCATCAATGACTTTTGCAAACTGCTGCAGGGTAGAGCTCATCACTTCATCATCACGTCCGAGAGGAAATCGCTGCAGAGAAAAGCAACTATAAAGTGAATGTGTAAAAGATTTAGCCCCAAGGATGAAAACACATGGATACAATGAAATGGGGAATCTGTGATGAACTTCCTCACCAGACAAACTGTTTAAACGTTTACTTGAGCAATCCATGTTACTGAAAAAATGTGAGGCGTGCAAAAAAGGATGAATACAAAATAGTTGAGATTTCATGATTTACAGCAAAGTATTGGTCAGTGAAACACATAACAATAAGGTTTGTTGCAGGCAAATGTGTGGCCAAACAGATAAGGCTGGTCTGTACTGTTGCCTGGGGTTGTAAGTTGGATGGATGGTGTTATAGGGTCCATTGTTTTGGTGGCTAATGTTTAAGGACAATCATAAACCAGACAGTTGTTTTAGGGCTGTTGGTTTGAGATAGTGTTCATGTTGTGGTACTAATATGTTTTGTGGTGAAGACTAGCGGTTAATACTACTTGATGTTGGTGCCGTTTCATCCAGAAAGTTACGCACATATGTGCAAATATATATATTCAAGCATTAATGTGTTTCATAAATTAATTTGTCTTTAATTGATTACTCCTAAAACAAAGTAAAGAGAGACTGAAGGAGACTCAAATGCAGGTGAAGGAATCAGTGAAGGCTGTAATATGCATGGATGTGTAGTGGAGCCATAAGCTCTGGGTCAGACGCTCTACCTGTTTGTCGTACTCTTTCAGCAATCTTGAGGTCAGGTGTGTTGCAGCACTCAGCTCATTCTGAAAAAGAAATAGGCAGCACTGACCAACTGGAGACAAGCAATGTCATCTGTATCCACTTATTAATGTTGCTCCGAAATAAGTGTCACCAGCAATGTGTGTGTGTGTGTGTGTACCTGTGCATCATAAATCCTCTGCATAGCTTGATACAGCTGTGTGCAGTAGTTGGAGATGGCTGCAGTGTCCTCCTCAAAGACTCCCAGCAAAGATCTTGTCTAAATAAAAAAAGCCACATGATCACAGTGGAAATGAGCCCAGAACTAATCACTTGACTTATTGATAAAATCTCCAAATGTAAACCAAATTATCTCCTGTAACTGGCTAAAACCTCACCCACTATCTATGCAAATAAACACTCCCATCAGCTAACTGTCCGCACAGTTTAACTGTAGCTTCAAGGTGTGTCTCTGCAGCATGTTAGCTTTTACCTTTGAGATTCATGTCAGTGTCAACTCATCAGACCATGTGAGTGATGATACATTATTTTAAAATATGGTATATTTCTGGAGGCTTGGTGCTTCATTGAATCCTGTAAGTCTATAGAACATGAGGTGGTGTGCTTATTTATCACATAAAGGTGTTTATTTGATACATTTTCACCACAACTTTCATTAAATCAGAGCAACTTACATTTATTTGGTATTTTCAAGCCCCAAAATAAAACGGGAGGACGTAAACTGCAACATTGTCTGATAATTACCATCACTCAGAGGGGAGAAATAAGATGAACTTAAACACTTTCTGGCCCCGCCCCTGCCCGTGATGTCATAGCAGGTGTTGAGCTCTGGCTGCAATAAAACAACATAACTGAATAAGATAAGATGTGTATCAACTCATCTGAAACGATAATCCTGCAGACTTCGATCACTTGAGGCATTTACATCTGACTATTACAAAAAGCAGCAGGATGACACTATACTTGGCCAAAACACTGCTATCCCACACAAGAAGGGACACAAGTAACCCTGCTGCTAAGGAAGTGGTCGCTTAGAAGTAACACTACGTGCAGCCCAGCGCTGATGGTGTGACCTCCCCCTGATTTATTGACATGGCAGCCTGGTGGAAACTTCTCCCAGCTGATCTGTCCAGCCAGCAGCTTGTGCCCCGAACAAGCGGAGCATCCAATGTGAACATCGAGTGGTTAAAGGGGCCATTAGGAGTTAGCGTGCAGCTACAACTTGACTTCCCTCTGCTGGATGTTGGCAAACACTTGGCTTACAAAGACTGCTAGCCTAGCCCAGTGAGCGGCTAATGTTAGCATGCTACTCCGGGCTCCAGGGAAGAGAACCGTTACCTGCGGGCTGTCCTCCAGCGTCTCCTCTAACGGCAGCTTCTCTATCCCGGGCATAGCTGCGGCTGCTGCGGGGGAAATTGGTGCTATTCCGCGGACAAAACGCTCAACAAATCGGCCCGACAACTCCCACTCAAGATTTCTTGGCTACACGAATTCACAACACCCCAAAAACAGCTCCTCCTGTTTCCTCCGCCCTCTAGGTGGATTGTGATTGGACAGAAAAATGTTCATGAATTCGATTGGCTTCTTGTTTAAATGTTCAAAGGAGCCATTTTGGCTCTGATCCCACTCACCGTAACATTCATCTGCACGAAAAGAGCCGCAATGGCGACCGATCTGTGTTTCAGTTAGCAAAGTTTTGTTTTGTTTTTAGATTGATTGATTGATTGATTGATTGATTGATTTATTTATTTATTTATTTATTTATTTATTACATGTATTCAAGTTATTAGGACATTTTATTTAATCAATGCACATATTCAACTTGAATTATGAGTGCCCATATGCTGTACTGAGGGGGGTAGGGTTGTAGGCTGATAGTATCCCTGTAATGGATGTTAATAAATTCAGACCCTATGTTCCTCCTGCAAATCAGAGGCTAAAATAAATGTCCATATTTTGTTAACTTTTGGACTCAGATTTCTTTGTTGATTTGGGAATCCCACAAAGTTTTGATCACCATCACAGAAAAATGGTTTTATTCTTAAATGTTGACTGCTTATACATCCTGAAGATGTTTTTTTGTAGGTGTATATAATTAGTGTTTTGCTACCTTTGTTAAATTACTCTTTTTGGGATACTTAACACACTCCCTGTGTCACATTGTGGTGTTTTTGTCATGTTTATATGTCACACTGATTGAATGGCATAGTGTCATTGGATTTAGTTCTTTTGTGGTAAATTTTCAATGTCATGATAAAAATTAAAAATAAAGTAAAAGATTTTAAAAAATGGTTGTATGCAATATGGTTATGAATGAAAATTAAATTAAAAATACTTAATCCCCCTTTTTTTAAACAATAATAATGATTATTAATTATTAATTCATTATTAATAACCTTATTAATTCAGGGCTTTGATCTTCAGTCTGATGGCTGCTGGAAGGAAGGATCTTCTGTAGCTTTGTCTTGCATCGGACCTGAACAAGCATCTCACTTAACACACTAATTGTTTCCTCACTGTGTTGTGGAAAGGCTATGAAGGAATCCTCCAAATGCCCTTATCATCTTCTCAAATGTTTGCTTCATTTTAGTTAGTAAGAAAGCCCTGGAGATTAAGAGGCATTGATCATCTCGCCATCCAAATGTCCCCTGTGCCCTAAAAGTGATTGATAATCATTTCTCTCTCTGTGGAAATATTGTGAATGTAGCTGATTCTTAATTATAGTGTATTTATCCAGAAAAGGGTGTTGACAGTACTTTGAACAACAACAAGACAACAACAAACCCATACTATGGGACAATGACGAGTATTTTCTTTGCAATAAAGTTTATTTAATGAAATGAAATGTTGAATGGCATGAGGGAAAGTTTCTGAGGATCAAATGGATCCTCTTTCAGGCTCCTTCGTATTGGGAGGCATTGGTGAGCCACGTGGAAACAGTTTCTCCACCAGGTACTGGAGTCCATGCAGCAGACAGCAACTTAGGCCACTGCGGGGCGCCTCGAGCTCAGAGACATACTGCCATCTTCCAGTCTCCTGATCATAGCACTCCACCGTTGACAAATAGCCAGATCTATTTTGTCCTCCCACTACAAACAGGTTATCTTCAACCGCCTCAATGCCGAAATTACTGCGATGCTTATTCATTGATGGCATCATGGTCCACCTGTCCGTGTAAGGGTTGTAGACCTCAGCAGTGCGCAGCTGACTGTTCCAGTCATATGTCCCGCCAACCTGAAAGAAATGACATGGGATCCACTACATTTTCTATATTTGATTAGAGCCGCAGCTCCAATTACCACTAACGTAAGTCAACCGGAGCTACATTGTTGGATCACACACTCACTGCATAGATTCTGTCTTTAAAGGCAACAACCCCCAGGTCAGTCCGGTAGTTGTTCATTGGACAGATTCTCGTCCACTGCTTGGTCCCGGGGTCATAAAACTCAGCTGAGGAGCTGATGAAAAACCCGTTGAATCCGCCGCAAATGTACACCTGCAGACAAGTTTTAAAGGAACATTAAGGAGTTTGAAACATTAAAAATACTTATTTTTCACCACAAATATGTTATAAATATTCAATGATGTGTAGGATGAGCCCTGACATATTCATTGCAAGTACCACTAACAGTGCTAACTTATTACTTGAATAGCTGAAGTGCCGGTCCAGCAATTTCACTTATTTGGGAAAAAGTTTCAGAGAACGTGACTTAATGCGCGCTCCCGCTAGCCTTAGGTTTCGTTTTGACTGCCATTATTCCGCCAGCTGCTTAACGAGCGACAACTTAGTAGGGAGGATGGATCCCGCACAAATTAAGAACAGATCGGCTTCTAGCACTGGCACAACTCCAGCACAGACCCCTGGAAAGCAAAAGAAATTAAAAGGTTACTCAAGCGCGGCTAAAAGGAAGAGGAAGGAGGCTGACCGGAGCAGGGCAAAGGCGAGAGTAAACATCGGACTGGCAGCATTGAACCAATGGGGAAAGCTCAAAACCACACTTGGCTTGAAAACGGATGC
>JAVQJG010253805.1:0-12709 GCA_036024015.1 Craterocephalus amniculus | reverse complement strand
CCCCCCCCCCCCCCCCCCCCCCCCCCCCCCCCCCCCCCCCCCCCCCCCCCCCCCCCCCCCCCCCCCCCCCCCCCCCCCCCGCCCCGAGAGCGAAGAGGAGTGTTGACAGGAGAGTAGTTTGGTGAAGGAAGAAGTTCCAGGGAGGTATGGCTACAGTCCAAAGTCTATTTGTACGTCTCTGGGGTTTGCAGAGATGAAACTTGGCAGACAGAGGAACCAGTTTTTTTTTAACTTGTTTTTTTCTTTTTCTTTTTTATGAATCACACTTGATTTACAACAACATCCCTCCGGGCGAGTTACAAAAGAAGCCGTGTAAAACACCCTGCCTCTTACACACTGGTGGCATCAACCGTTGCAGACTGACGGCGTTCAGGAGAGTCCAACAATAACAGCAGCGCAATTACTTTATGTGTGTCATTACGGACGCACGCGCTGGAATCGCATCCTGTCGCCGCACACGTCAGGAATGCTCACTTACGTACTTCACGGGGAATGGGGGGGGGGCTCCGGTTTCAACAGGTGACAAGAAGCTTGTTAAAGTCGGACAAGTCTGTGGAAGTTTATGACAAGAAGCAACCAGCCAGCGGGACTCACAACCAAACAGGTTCTGGCTCCTTCCACGGCACAAACTCCAACGTCTACAATTATCTTTACAGCAGGAAACAGTAAAGCAGTCTGAAGCTTTAAAACGCTGCTTGTTATCAGACCATTTCTGACATACCAAAACTCTGCAACTGTTCAGAAAACACGAAGATGACGACATCCTGCAGCCAGAGAGGGCAAGGACCCCTCTGTAGGTCTCAATTTGTTCAGTCTAAACATCAAAACTAGGAGGATTTCTCCTTCGTTTCAGAGGCCGAAGCCACGCAGGGATGCTCCGTCCTCCCAATAAAATCGTAAAGCAATTAGTTTGGAATCCCTAGATGTAAGGTCTGAAGTTAAAGGTCAAACTGATTTATTTCACGTCAACCTGGAGCCGCAAACCTTGCTCTGTAATTTTTTGAGAATGCTCAGATACACGTCGTGGATGTCGCCCCCCCTCCCTTTCCGACGTAAACAAACCAAAGACAGAAGCGTCCTCCTCCGTCCGCTAAAGTACTGGGAGCGAGCCCGAATCCTGGAGAAAACAGCTGGTATACGGGGACGGCAGCCTGGAGGGGCCAAGAGGAGGAGGAGGAGGATGGTGCAGAAGCAATGACAGAGTAGGGGTCGTAAAACCTGCCCGACCAAGACCCAGCACAGACGTGGTTTTACGAGTCTGCTGGGAAGGGAGGGCCGACGAGGAAGAAAGAAAACAGATTAAAGTTATTATCATATGTCCGTCTGTTTGTGATAATAAGAATATTCGTTAAATATACTCATTATATTTTAAGTATTTCCCTCATAAATCTATAGATCAAGTATGATGACCCCTCTCTGGGCCCAGATGAGGACCCTGGTCCGTCTCTGGAAGCTCAGTTTGTTTTAACCTGCTTCAAATACAAGATGGATGAAGAGGAGCTCCGTCAGTTTGGCAGGGGTCACTTGACTTGTCAGAAGAGGCCATAATGACAAACCTCAAACACATTTCCATCTAAATCAAAACAAGGAAATGTTTGCCATGTTGAAGCAAACAGCTGCAGCCTTAATGTCGGACGGAGCTTCGCACATCTGGCTGCTGATCTCAGTTTATACATGGCTGACATCTCCATGCTGAATGATTTAAGCGTCTGTGAGACAGTTTTATGCTCAGCTTTTATATTTAGCGGCTTTGTTCAAAGCAGAACAAGAACAGTCTTTTTTGGACACTTATTTTCATTTTTTGTCTAATACTTCTGTAATTTTAAGTGGAAGCAACATACATGTTTCTTGTCGGCCTTAAACTCGGCGCATGCAGCTGATGGGAACGGCATGTTACATAAAAATGTATCCGTCAATTTTCCACATGAGCTCAGAAATCTGAAAAGGAAAATTAAAACTTTCTCATGGTAAAAACACGAAATTGTAAATATTCAAATACGTGACTTTAACAGAAAGAGATGAAGAATTATTATTATCACGGTCAATAAAGTCTTATTTTACCTTATCTAATCTTATCTTATCTTATCTTATATTTGATCTTATCTTTTATCTTATCATACATTTATCTTATCTTAAATTTGATCTTGTCTTATTTTATGAGATAAAATGTGTGCCATTCATATCTTTGTGGTTCATTTAAATGCATCTTTAAGATACCCCATTTTTATTCTTATATACAAACTAACAATCTTTTAAATAGGAAACATTGATTTAAGTTAAATCAATCAATATTAGTGGAATAATTAAAATAAATTGAATTAATTTCATATCTCATTAAATATACAGAATATGTAGGCTATTCATTCATTCTACAGTGATTAGAGGAATAACTGTGTGTATTTGCTTTTATATTTAAAAGTTTTTAACAGTGGAGAAACTTTAGCAGAAACTTTGAATGTGACTTGTGTTTCAATGTGCAACTAACACTGATGCAAAATAAGTGTTTATGGTCATAAACCAACACAGTTGGCGTCTCGGAATAAAGCCATGCAAACAGTGACACAAATTTCAGTAACAGTGATGCAAAACCCAGAAAATAAAAGCTTCAATTGGAAAGTCGGTCTATATAAGGCCTAAGATTTCTCTTTTATTATTTATATGTGACTTGGAATTTTTCAGTTTTACATGGATTTTGGCTTTTAAGCTTGAAGTCGTTTAAAGACGAAAACTGACTTAAGAATCCACACATTTACTAATACTAATGTTCACTTTCATCTTCAATTGTTAAAATAAACATTATTCTCCAATGAAATGAAAGATGAAGAAAAAATGAAGCACAATCTTTTTAATTTCAGTAACTGACTGTTTCAGTTCCTTTTTAGCTGCAAATCTTTTCTTTAATGATATTATTAGACCTGGGAACCAGAACAATGCATTCATTTTATATTCAAGCTTTTCATTGTTCATCAGCTTCTGTTTCTGGATTATTCTCACATACAGTTACAGCAGGTGAACTTTCACATGTTTAACGAGATTTAACCAAATGTTTGGACATTTACTTTTCTATCTTTCTCTTTTATGTGTGAAATTCCTTTTATTCCTATTTATTTTTGTTCTGAACCCCCTCTAGATAAATAATTATGTCGTTTTGGTCATATAGATGTCATTCGCGGCAGATTTCAGACTAAAGGAAGTCGCATTAAAACTTTTTGACGCACCTTTTTGTTCTTGGAGTTGAAACCGATTCCTTCTTCAAACTATTTGCTCTGATATCGGCTCTGTTCGTCCAGAGAAATAAAATCCTCAGCGTATTTCATTTGGACGTGTCCATCGCAGAGTCCAGGTGAAGCGATTGCAGCGCTTTGTCGGGCAGGTAAGCAGCGGAGTGACAAACTTTATGATAGGCTGCGCGTCTTCAGTCCCTGCAGGCTCCGCCCCCTCCTGCAGCCACCGCTGGCTGCCTCACCTGAGGGAAGGAGTCCTCTGCAGCTGGAGGTGAGGAAACGGATAGCTGCAACCATTACAACTGTACATTCAAACAGAAAATAGCTTAAATGCAGCAATTGTTCTAACATATTTAAATAAAAGTATAATGAAGAACAAGAAAAGAGTAAGAAGCTGAAAAGTGAACATTTGGTCTTTATTTTTTGGTAAAAGCTACCTTTTCTTCTGTTATCTGGACAGGATTTTCCCATATTCTGCCGAAATAATGCTGATTCTGGAGGTGTGGAGCGGTTTCATCCCCCCATCAGACCAGTTGCTGATCTTTAGTCTAGTTCTGGTATGGCACATTTCAGCCTCTGACAGACACAAAGCTTCAGCCACGATTTGATGGACTGAAGGTCCAGATGCTTCTCAGGTCCTGTTTCATGTCTTTGCTGCACTGAGGTCACTTTCAGACCCTGTTCAGTTCCTATAAGCCTGGATAGTTTGTTTTTCTCATTTATTCATATGCTCTACTTTATATCAAATTACATGGATGAAGAGGAGCACGAAGAAGACGATGCACCTTTTAAACACAGAAAAAAACTTGTTTATGATGACCAAGCAACCATTTTGCTACAACTCAGATATAGAATAGCAATAACCAAAAAAAAACACTGCTTGAAATCTACACAGCACCCGAGAACATTCCCACGCTTCACATTCCCATTTTACTGTTTTTTTGTTTTTTTCTTTAAAGCTGACTTTCAGCTGTTTTCTAACATTTATTTTAGTTGTTTTTCTAGACAGTTTGAGTGTCATTTCTAAGGAGCTCCACATTATCACTCCAGTGATGATGAAACCTCAAGATAGTGAGAAGGGAAGACAAAAGTTTCCTTTTCTTCTGCTTTAATCATTAGTAATGAAAATAAACTTGTTGTTCATGTGTTCTGGTGCTAACTTAGTCTTGATTTTCCAGTTTTACTAAGTCTTTCAGGACTAGTTTCTGGGCCTTAGTCTGTTTTCCACTTCTCTCCATCCATCCATCCATCTTTTCCTGGAGCCTATCCCAGGGTAAATGTGCAGGACAGTCCATCTCAGGGCTAAAAACTCTTGTTTTGTCGCATTTTTCAAAGATGCAACTGAAGGAATTAGATCAAATGATATGTTTGATGTGTCTCCACACAGCACTGGTTTATCCCTGCAGCTCGGAGCCATTTCTATGTTTGCACTATTCACAGAAAACACATTTAAATGTAAATTGTCGGGAACAGGGACTGGACTGAAAATAAGCCAAAAAGGAGGGAATGTCCAGATAAAGAGAAAGAAAAACCTTCAGAAAGCCTCAGTCTGCTCAGAAATGTCCAAACACACAGTGAGTTGAAAGTTCCTTTTTTTAAATGAATTTTTACATTTATTTCTCTCTTTTTCTTTTATAGGATTATCCAACATTACACTAAAAAAAGAGAAATATGCTCATTTGAAATAAATATGCTCAGTTTAGGTTTATTCCTGTTTGTGGTACAGTTGGATACTGAAATGACTAAAAACTTGTTGAGGATTAAACGAATCAGGGGAAAAGATACTTTTTTTTTTTTTTGCTGGTGTGAAGAGCATGTTGAACCTCTTAATATTAACATAACTTATACACGTGAAGTTAGAATTCTGGTTTGTCTAAAGTTGCTCATTTTATTACACATTTTACATTTACTCCAGCTTTCTGATGGATAATGAAATTGACTAAACATTCGAAGTATATCTCCATAAATCAGCTTTTGTTCTAAATGTTCATGTTTATTTATTCTAAAACATTGTGTTGTTTACCAGGTATATTAGTTAATTTAAAAACGGCAAAAAAGTTAATTTAATCAGGTTGTTGAAGGTGACATTTTAAGTCACGGCTGCAGGAACCTGGACGCCTGAGTGAATCTGTCCGACCCTCTTCAGGGCTGGTTCCGCTTGGGATGAAACACGGGAACATCCTTACATAAATCTGGACTCTGTATAGAAAAACCAAACATTTCTGCATGCTCCCGTTGGTCTCGTTCAAAATAATGAATGAGAAATTAACATTACAATCAAACTTACACACGGCTTAGAGTGTGTGTCATCTCTAAGGGTCTGGTAATGTGTCAAGGTTTCCGCAGAGACTCTGAATGCATCACACGTTTAATTGTTTTTTAACATCTTTTTCCTTTGAGGTGCTTTTTTTTATTTGGTCTCGTCTTTGAGTTAATTCCTTTCCTGTTGCAACATGTTGGTGGAGTAGCTTCAAATCAGCTAGCAAACACAGACCACAGACAGGCCGGCGGGAAGTCACTTCCTACCCGCTGATCTCCTGTTTCTCTGACTTTGACCTGATTTTTCTACAGTAATGGAGGCACAGCTTTCCATACTTTAGATCAGAAAAAGAAAACTTTGCAAACAAACCTGCTGGAAGAAAAAAACCTGTAAGATCATGAAATGAAAACATTTTATTCTGAGAGAACGTGCTCCCACAGAATTTGTGACAGATGCATCAGGGTGAAATGTGTCAGCTGGAGACCACACACCTCGACAAAATGCTGTTTACACACAGTTTTAGCAGTAAAGCATATTTCCTCAAGAATACAATGTGAAACAATGAGAAGGAGTTGGCTTAATAACATTTAATTATAGTGCAATTTCACATCGGTGGGTTACAAATTCTCCTAATGATTTAACTGTTTTGATAGTTTGTTTGACAGTTTTCATTTCGCTCTCAGCTTACACATTGTTTCTTTTGTCTATGACTTTGTGTTTGCATGAAAATGTTTGTGGTTCTTTAAACACTCCTACAAAGAGTTTTCTTCTGAAGCGATATTTACTTTTGTCATCCATCCGGCGAAAGTCCCAGAGAATTTCTGTGTGGCTGCAGCATCTTTGACCTTTTACCACTAATTATACTGGTTAGAAAAAGGGAACTACACTAATAAACGGGAGAAATTGCACCAAAAATTCAGTACTAATAAATTGGGCAACCAGACAAGAAATATTTTCTATGAAACTGAATGAAAAATAAAAAGGGATCATTAAAAATCTAGACTGGGCCAGCCTTGATGCCAGACACCACAGGGCATTAATGAGGGATTTTAGTTTACATTCACTTATATCTATTCTGAAATCTAAAAGAAGCCAAAAGTGGAGAAATTTGCTTCATTTGCACTTTTAAAAACAGACGTCAGACTAAGGTAACCTTGCGGTCCAGGAAGTAGGAAATAAAAGCATAGATTTCCATAAGGAGTTTCTTCCTAATGCTTCTGAAATCTAAAGCAACTTAAATATTTCTTCCTGCTTGTTGCTTCCTGCAATTACTGGTTGCAGTCCCACCCCCTCAGCTAAAAACACACACTGCACAAAGGCAAGTATGGATCCGTCCGGTGACATAAAAAAGATTTTCCTGTATTTATTCTTTTATTGTCTGGAAATTATTTGCGTCTGTGTGCTACCGAAGCATCAAAAAGTTGTCCTGCAACTGTAAAACATTCAATCTGAGCACCTCAAACACTCAAACTAAGCCTGATTGTCAGTCACAGGACATTATTCTTAAATCAGTATAAAATTAAATTGAAAAATGATCCATGTTACATGTGTCCCATAAAGGAGAGCCGTCCATGTACCAAACCTGCATCACTGCGGTGACAGTGATGCATTGATTGTGATAATCAGTTCTGATGCATCTGCAGGGTAAAAAAAACAGTCTACATTCTCGTCATCTGATATATTTTCTAAACATCCGGTGTAGAGTTGTAAAAAAACAAAATAAATCAGATATAGTGGCAGGGTTTTTAATCTGATTTCTCTCAGTCATACTGCCGTTATCTGATGAAGCCAATCAGATGATGCTGTCTCCGTGTTCGCTTGGATTCTGGATGAATCAGGCGATGATCAGATGTTCGGTGTGCATGTAAAGGGGCTGAATGCTGCATGGCTTCAGGTGTCAGAGTCAGCCTCCTACCTGCAGCACTGATTAAAAAACAGCCATTTTTACTGACTCCAACACCTTCTCTCTGTATTTTAAGCAGATGGAACAATATATCTTCTAACATCTGTCCATTATCAATGATTTCAGCTTGCAAGAAAGTGGCCACATTTTCTGAAATTCAAGTTTTTATACACAAATATTTCAAGAACTTAAATGTGCATGTGACAACATGGTGTTGAGGCACTAAAAGAAGAGAGAACTGACTTCCTCCTCACTGAAACGAGTTGTGTGTTGGCTGAGGATTAGTTTTAAGTTGGAACAGCTGGTGGTCACACATCAGTTCTGGGTGAGAATTTATGGCTATAGCACATAAAACATGCATAACTTTGATTTCATTCATAGTTTAGGGATGAATCACTTGAATTGTGATGATGTGAGTTTACTATAGTCACACCGGGTAAACGGTGGTCCACTGTCTTATTATCTGCCTACTCTATGGTAGCCCAGGAGGGAAAATCCCCAAAGTAGCGCCACGTAACTTTCTGGCTTTAAAAATCAGTTTTTCTGGCTCATTTTCTGACACAGTGAAGTTTATTTTACATTCATCGTTCCTTCTCCGCAGTAGAAATTAAACATCCCAACATCTCTTCTAGCATGATAGCTTCATCATATGGCTTTCTCCAGAATCTGGCTATCAATGCACAATATATAATCATTTACATTTCTCAAATTAAATATGATCAAATATAACATATAGTGGTAATATGAAAAATGTAATCAAACATAATGCTCAGAAACCAGCATTAAACCAGTAGAATATTAAACAACAACATCATTATCTCTAAGACGAGCATCGTGACAGCCGACCGTCTCCATGTGACATGGAAGGAATGCACACGGTCGGGTTTTCACAGTTTTGTTGTCAGAAATAAAAACGAGTAGCACGTTTTGTAACAGCACAGAAGTATCTCAGTATTTATAATAATAATAATGGAGAATCCGATATTTTCACTGCAGGAATTCAAAGCTATGACCTCTGGGTATCGAAATGCTCATCCCCATGTGAGATTATTGTAGGAAAAGAGGAAAAGAAAAAGAGAAATGGAAAGAACAAACTTTTTTATTAACTGGAGGGAGCTAAGAGTGCAGGTAGAATGCAAGATGGATACAGACTCATCCGTCGTTAGGAGGTGCCTCGCTGAGAAAATCTGCCAGAGTTCAGCAGAGCAGCTTTAAAAAACAAGTCGGTCTGAGAGGAACATACAACACTGCCATAACCAAACTGGGACCATGAGACAGTAGCTGCACACTTCACTTGTTTTTTAAGGTGTTTTTTTTAAACAAAAAACATTGAGATTGAGTAAAATTTCAATGTGTCAGTAACACGTTTCCCGCCTCCTGCAGTGCAGAACTGGGACGTCTGCCTCTTTTAAAAAACATCAGGTCTGCAAATGATTTAGTACCACATATAAAAGCGACCTGATTATGATTGTAAGAAACTGGATTTGCAGTTCAGGCGATCAGAAAAAGATCTGATATAAGTCAGATTTGGGCTGCTACTGCCAGCAGTGTGAGCATAGTTTTGGTAATATGTGAACACTGGAAGACATCTTGTTTCCATGAAGCTGTGCTCATATAACAGATACATCAGCCTGAATAATCCAACTTTAATTTATTTGTATTTTGTCTTTATGAGCAACCCAGTGTTCACATGACCGAGCATTATGGCCACACAGAAAAAAAAAACTGTGGAGGATATTTTCTCCTTCCTTGCCAGATATTAAAAGCTAAATGTTGAGAATAATGTGGACACTTCAACGTCAAAGTTTTGAATTAATTAAATTTTATTCTAAACATGGAATTGCAAGAAGGAAAAAATATCCTCCATAGTTTTTTTCTTTTTCCTCTGTGTTGCCAAAATACTCTGCCATACAATTAAGAAATTGTTTATCCTTCAAATTTAAGTTATTTTGCATTATTTCAACTAAATTCTTGATGGTCTGGCTTTAATTTAAAGAATAGATATTTTCATGTCCCATTCAAGTGGACTGATCCAAACAGACATGCAGACATATTCTGATTTTTCCTCCTTTTTTCTGGAATTTCGCTGCCTGTTAGTTTCAGTTGTGTTTATAATTACTGTAATTAGTCAGGAACTAGTTTTGTGCTCTGCTTCCACTCTGGGTCAAAGCAGTTTGAGCTCCCAGCTTGTGTGTCGGTTTATGTGTCTGCGTAGTTTATGTGTCCTCGGGACTTTCCTTAAAACAATCGTGTGCTGCGTGAGATTCCCACCACATGAAACTGGTTCTGGTTCTGATTCTGATTCGATGGCTCGCGTCTGGATTGATCTTCCCGTAGTCCCACGGGAAACCACACCGGTGTCCCAGACAAATCCTCCTGCCAACACGCCAGCCTCCAGAGAGCTCGGCAGCCTAAAGCCTCACTTCCCCTCCACAGGCAGCAGAAAAACCCAGCAAAGTAAACAGTAAGCACCTAGTAGTCAACTTCTTTATCCTTGTTAATTATTCAAAATCCCGGAGGAGAGACCGGCCCACAGTTGTCTTCTGAGTCACTCTTTTTTTCATGCAAGCACTCACTCACTCACCACGACTGCCTCCCCCCTCCCTCTCCTCCTGCCTCCCCTTTCAACTTCAAACCCAGTCATTTCTGCAAGCTGAGCTTTGATTGTACCAAACACCTGTATTTTTCATGGAGAGACTTCCTCGCGAGCCCCCGCCTCCCATCTTTGATTGTTAAACAGCAGTGGCGCCGTCATTACTGTCTGTGCGACTGATGCCGCCCAGCTTCCCCTCCCATCTCCCACCTCTGCCTTTTAACCCTAACTTTAATTGCTCAGAGAAAATTTGGATCACTTTATTTTATCTAATTTCCAAAATCCCCCCCTTTTTTTTCTTTTTCTTTTTTTTTTGTCTGTGTTTGACCTGGAATCTCTTTGCAGGATTCATCAAATGCAGCAGAAATAATCACAGATTCCTTTGCAGCTGTGGGAACAAAACTGTGCACAGATCAGCTGTGATTTTATTATTTGTAGTAGCCGAGTGGACAGGGGGCTAGCGGACGTTTGTTCTAGCTTGGCTGTAATCCTCCAGGAAGACAGACAGACGTGCAGACATACCACCTTTGCAGCAGTAATACCATGCTTTATTAGACGGCCTCTTCTGCTGCCATCCTGTCTCCCCCTCTCAGATTAATATCCTCTTGGCTTTTCACCAGCTGTTTCCGTCCCTTAACACCCTTCATCTGTCTTGGACTGGATGTGTGTGTTCACTCAGGTGAGTTTAGCCCACAGGTCTGCAACCTGCGGCTCCACAAGTCGCTCTTTGGACCTTCCTTAAGGGCTTTAGCTAAAATTGATTAATAACAAACTAACATTTTAAATAAAGATATTGTGACAAATGCAATTTTTATCAGTTTTTTCATGAAATTATTTCATTTACTTTCTACAACATAGTGACACTAAAAGTACCACATTTATTCTTTTAGAACTATTTTGCTTCTCATTCGTTTGGAAAATTTTAAAAGAAAAAAAGTAATATTTTTCAGAAATATCTACATCCATAGAGGAAAGTCTTCCTTTTGCAATTTTTTATTTATTTACTTTTATTTCAAAACCTTAAACTAGAAAAATAAAACTGTGGTTCTTCAAAAATGACAAATTTCTTATTTTAGAAATTAGTTTTATTTATCTGGCGTGAGGGCAGAGATGGCTCCTTTGATTATAAATGTGTATCAGGGCCTTAAACATGAGCGTGTGGAACTGATCGTCTCTGGTTTGCTCTGCTGATCTAACATAAACTTAAATTTGTTTGCAAGTTTGCAAGTTTTGTTTTTCCCTCATCTGTTAGTTTCGTTATGTCCGTGCACGCTCTTGCACCTGTGTGTGTGTGTGTGTTTGGGTGTGTCTGTTTTTGGCTCAGGGGGGTGTTTACTTCTCATGGTGTTTTGTGTGAAGGGCAGACAGGATGTGCGATGCTTGTCAGCACACCGCGGGAGATGAAAGGCCGGAGAGGGAGTGGAGGTTTGCTGCTGCCGCGTTCAGGTAACAGGATGTCTTCTGGGCTCCTCAGGCCCGTTGCCTTCAGCGGTCCCAGTGGGCCGTCAGCAAACGCCACTCAGCAGCAAGCTGCCTCGCGGGATAACTCATCACCTCCTCCAAATCTGGCATGAGCGAGAACCAGTGGGGTCCAGGTGTTTCTGCCTTTACCTGGTGCTCCTTCTTTCCTGTGCAACTGTTAAAAACAGAGGGGGAAAACTCATTCACCCTGACTGCTCCTCCCAAACATGCAACATGAGTCAGTTCAGAGGGATCTGCTGGTATGCATGCTGATGAGCAGTATGGGCAGAACAACGGTGTTGTTTGACTCGGCAATGCAGTTAAGCTGGTTTACATAGTTAAAAACACCTTTGACCATATTTAGTTTCACAATTTTTAAGTTCATTTCACGCTGTTCCTGTTAACTGATGGGATTACTCATATTTATTCTCATATAAGCAAAGTGAAAGCATTTCTCTTTATTAAAACTTCCACTAATGTGCAATAAAAATATAATTTAACCATGTCTGAGGTGGTGAATACACATTTGGGACATTAAGACTTGCATGATGCTCTGTATATATATATATTCTTACAAAAACAAGTTTGACCACTGCACAATATAAATGACTAAAACCAGTAAAAACCTCCAGTGATATCGTATCCTGATGGTCGTGTTCATTCTTGTAACAGGGCTGAGATGTTACTCAAGTTCACAACTGTATGATATTATCTGTTTATTTTGAACATAATCATTCTAAATGCAAATAGATTTTTATGACAAAGTCAAAATATATCTTTAATTTCCGAGTTTGCTCTCACTGATTGCATTGAGGGACAAAGAGGTGATGCCAACTAAAGAAACAATATTTCTCATAAAAACATAAAATGTGATCAGTGTATTTTACGCTGTAGTAAAGGAGACATTTCAGTGTTTATAAAGCTGTTTAGATCCAGATTTTAGAGACTAAAATACAGCTGAAAAGCTGAGAAGGACTTAGATTACCAGGAAGGAAGGAAAAAGAAAAGTTAAAGAAGTAAGGCAATGTGCTGCAAAGCTTCATCCATCCATCCATCCATCCATCCATCCATCCATTCACCCATCCATCTATCCATCCATCCATCCATCCATCTATCCATCCATCCAACATTCATCCATCCATCCGTCCATTCACCCATCCATCCATCCATCCATCCATTCACCCATCCATCCATCCATCCATCCATCCATCCATCATCCATCCATCCATCCGTCCATTCACCCATCCATCCATCCATCCATCCATCCA
>JAVQJG010253780.1:0-13878 GCA_036024015.1 Craterocephalus amniculus | reverse complement strand
TCAAATTATGAAAGTTAAACCCCTTAGCGAAGAAAAAGCGTCACACAAAAGCTAAAAAAAAATAGCCACTATCGCTAACTAAGCTAGCCGGACGTGAAATCGGGTATAGTCCCTTTAATAGAGTCACCACCATCTTACAGTCAAGCAAGTGGATCAGGCAGCTCCCAGTTCATGTTTTTTTATTTTCAGTCTGTGCAGAGGTGAATATCTGCTGTATCAGGGGTGGACTGCCGGAAAATGTTGTTAAATTTGTGTTTTGTCGCTAATTATAGAAATAAAAAAGCTGCTGGGGATGTCAGAATTCTGGCTACACAGAGTCACAGTCATTAATATGAGAACACTGCAAATTACCAGCTTCTTCTTACTTGCACAGATGCAGCTGCGGTCAAAAATCAGGTGCACTGCTTTCACGTACATAAACTTGCACATACATGTGTTATTTCAATTCCTGTACATTGCAGCAGAACAGTCTATTCACCCCTTGTATTAAGTGTGCTGTATTCAGACTATACTAAATAACTGAGGCGATGACACACTGGCGCTCTCGCTGAGCCACTTGCACCAAACAAAAGGCATGGGATTATTTAAGCACTTCATGTTTGTGTGCCTGTGTTGGGTTTTAAGTCACTGCATTGTTCTCACATTTGGGGCAAGACATGTTGGTATTATCCTCAGATAGTACCTTCCATTTGTCACGCTTTCTAACAAAGTCCCATCAGCTTGTGATGCTGCCTCTGATTATTTACATCACAGATTTACCTTCAAGCTTCAATCACTTAGCACCAACAAAAGACCTCACATCTGTTGACTAAAAAGATCATAGAAAAAAAGACATTACATGACTCATGCTATGGGGGGACTCTTTTTCTTCTATAAGAAAACAGCCTAAAGAGTTCTTCAAACATGACCCGTATCCTCCTGTGCACCACATTTCTTTTGTTTTCTATCATATTTTCAGGATAGATATGTCTGAGCATGATTTCTGTCTGCAGCATGGGGTAAATCACTGACAATACTGAAGACACAAACCTCCATTGAAAGGCTCACCTGCTTTTCTACAAGGGAACAGGATGTTCTTTGTACATTATTGTTGAACTTGAGCACCTGTCTCATTAGCCTAAGCACATCTGGCATGCCGACACGTCAATGGTAGAAGTGATTTTTGCGAATGATGAGTCATATTTTTAAAGAGTCTGTGTGGCATTTCTCTTAAAACAGAGATTCTAAATGACCACAAAAGATCCTAACCAAAGCATCGCAAATAAACACGTCGGCATGTGTTTGCTCTTCAGTTCCCATGTCTCTGCTGCAAGTCCTTCAATCACAACCACATGCAGATGGAAAGTCTCAGCATGCACAGTGGACGCCATACTAACTGAGCTTCCTTTATGACCGGCATTTCCCGAAATCCTCGCCATCCCGAAAACTAGCAACTGTAAAAGCATGACGCGTCTCACTGCCTCTCCTTTCAGGCTGCTTTCCCCAAAAATGGGAAGAGTGTTGAGAACTTGAAAGAGACCTAGAATAGATGTTTTGTTAAAAGCCAGCAAAGCCAGCGGCTTCGTGGCTGAGTGAGGAGGCCCCCCCCCCCATTAGATGACTCACTCAAGGCTGTGCGTCACTGTTCATGTGCTGCTTTTCCCTTTCTGCAAGAAGCCATGTTTGCTTTCTAGATCTCGATTTACAACAGGAAGAGGCAGTTTGGGGACTTTTCATTGGGGACCAAGGGAATGAGGGATTATTAAGAGATAGCGAAGAACCATTAAGGAAGAGGAGAAAGGGGGTGTCCGTCTATAAATAAAAGTTATGTGAAAATAATTTTTTCCTGTTTGGCAGCTGCTTCTCGAGATTTAAGTTCAAATTGTCCCACAAGAAGTATATTTTCCTTTTCAAGAGGCATTTAATGTGTGTTGAGAAGCGTGCAAGCATTCAGTTTGTTTTGAGTACAGTGCAGCCTTAAACCTCAGCTGTACTTTCACACAATGCCCTTCATCTCATGGCCACTCTGGCTGCTAGCACTTATCATAAAAGTCTTTTGAAAGCCCTTTGTTTTGTTGGGGGGTTTTTTGGGGGGTGAGGGGCAAAATCTAAAATGACAAAAAGACTGACAAACCACATTACAGACCTTTTACTAGTTGTTACGTAAGACTGAGATACTCCAAAACAGAGAGGTATGAATTATAGATAGCACCCCCCCCTCCGAGCTTTCCTTTGGGACATCTCCGAGCTGAAGCACCGAAGACGACCACTGAGAAAGCTGCCATACATATTTTGCTTTGAGGTTACATGCCGGTCAGCTTCCGTGCAGCACCCCTATCGTACGCTCATAAAGGCCCTCAGCCGGAGATCAACGCAGAGACTGGAGCCGGAGTAAAACCTAAACACACCTGCAGGTAATGGAGCATCTGAGAGAGGCTTGCTGGTTGAATAAGGGTGAGAAAATATTCAGCTAACCTTGATGCAACCGTGACTGAGCACTCATTTCAGGGTTCATAATTTAAGGTTCTTGCATAATATGCCCCTTTTAAAAGGCATCCTTTATTTTGCCATGCTTGAGCGGCCCCCCCTTGCATATAAGAGGCCATGCTCTCGCCCCATTTTCCCCGCTGAGATTTTACTTAAAGGTGGATGTGTTTGTGCTGTTTCATTTTCTTGTTTTTCTTTTAACATTACACAATATTTCACACAAATCGGTGCACATCTGCAGCACATGATGATAAATGTGTGATAACTAATGAAAAGTTTTTGAACTTGTTTTTATTTCTTTTCCAGCATTTGTTTTTATGATGTAAAGCACTTTGAGATGTTTCGTGCATCAAAGGTACTATAGAAATAAAGTTTGTTTTGATTTGATTTGAAGCAAAGGCTGATTTCTTTTTTTTTTTTGGTGGGGAGCAAACGGAGGTCACTTCCTTTAAAATTGTAATTTAGAGCATTAGCTGTGGCTGCAATTGCTTTAAGGGTGATGGGTGTGAGTGTTAAGGGGATACAGAGGTGCCCCGAGGCGGCCAGATGCCTGCTGAGATACTAACAGCCCCTCTCTGAGTGTCAGGCTAATTATTGTTATGGTTATCACACAAATCATGAGGAAATGGGTCTCATTACGCCACTGGGCAGGATTCTGGTTGGTTTAAGGCTGAGATCTAAAACTATAAGGTCTATTTTTAAGCCGTTTCACATGTAAGTTTTAAACACGCCACATTTCAGTGATGTGTTTTTATGAAAAAAGGGGGAATTTGCTGGGAAGGTAGATTTATGGTTGGACTGCTTAGTTAGCTAATGCAGCCTGTAAATCTGTGAAAAGTACTCCGACAATGAACCGGCTGGCTTACCCTCCTGTTCTGTTTAATGGGTTTGACCTCGCTGCCCGAACACGCCGGCTGTGCCACAGCAATGTCCCCACTCCTCACCCGCCTCCATTTCAGCTACCGTGTCCCCAATAACCCGCCCCGCTCCTCAGCAGAGACCAGACATATTTCAGAGAGAAGTCAAGCACCCAGCATTAGAAACGGTCAGCCTAACCCCTGGCTGCCATGTGTGTCCCCCCCTCCCCGCCCTCAGCTCCTCCACTTCCTCAGTCTTCATCCATTTCTAGCATCTGTAATCCTCCCCCGATCCCGGCCCACACTCTGAGACGCAACGCTCCCTCAGCACTGGTATCCGCCTCAGGTCCGCTTGACATCTGCTTTACGTTAGCTTAGAAGTGCACGTTCAAACGCACAAGCGCATGAAATCATCGTTGACGCAAGGACATACAGGCAAGCTGAGTTCAAGGCTTAAAACCAGATGCCCGCACCAAACGGGCAGCCATCTTGGATGCCATGGTTAGTGTGGTGCAGAGTAATGAAAGTTTTCTCAGGGGTGTAATGTGAAGAATAAAGCTCTACTATTACAGTCCATCATCTTGGGAGCTACATTTGTTGTTCAAATATTCCAAAGAGGATGACAACAGCATTTTAGAGTTGAGTCCTATAAGTATAGATGCTTTGTTATTTGTCTTATGCTGTGATGCTCTGTTTACTCTAAGTTCACTGACCTGACATGAAATATTCTGATATAATAGTACCGTTAAAGCACCATAATGAATAGTGCTGAATACATCTGCTCAGTCCACCTTCATTCAAAGTCTGTAAACATCTGGAGAAAGTTTTTGACTTGAGCAAAGATTTAGCTTTGAATAGAAGAAATTAAAATGATTGAAATGTACAAATACCGGTTTCCTACATATTAAAAATATCAACTTTGGTTTTGGTTACGTTTTTATCATTACTAAAACAATAAATAAAATAAGCGTTTCATGTGCTAAAATTTGTTATTCATTCATCTTTAAAAATGACAAGATAACGTTAAACTTTTTCCCATCAGATTTCGGCCCCCCCTCCAGAAAAGTTAACTCCGGCCCAGAGCAACAGCAGCTACAGCGAAAAGGTTTTTCACTGATTTCCATCCGCTTATCTAATCCATTCTGCGTTTAGCTGATAAATACCAACTCCAGAACTCCCGGACACACCCCTACAACATGCATGGGCTCGTATTAAGTGACGGCGATCAATACAGCCCACTGTAAAAGGTTACAACGCCTCTGCAGCCCCTGTGGCTGTATGCTAGGCCGACTCAACACAACGGCGCTCATTGACTAAATGGATTATGTCGCGCCCGCTTTGCTTCGACGTCGATCAAAACGGAGCTTTTAATTGACGCGCTAGAGCAGCAGACGCCAAGCAGAGGACTTCAAGTCTGTCTCACCCAGGCTAGGGTTGGAGCTGGGCCATGCTAAAGACCGGGTGGGGACATTATAGGATGTTAATATGCACAAACTCTTTCTGCGGAGGAAATGGCCTGCAGCAACTTCACCGCTCTTCAGACAGGATTGAGCTCCACTCCAGCTGAGAAAACGGTGGCACATGAAGAGAGTTTCAAGTTTCTGTAACAACGGCACCCACCTCTGACTTCGTTAGCACACAGTCTCCGTGGTGCCACCACTGGCTGACCCTCGGGGCAATAATTACCACCTAATTAGGGAGATGAGCAGTGCTTAAGCATGGCTTAACGTTTAATCGACCGGCGCGGCGAGATCCAGATCTCTCGGGTCAGAGGAGCCAAATCACACTCAGATACATTTTGGAAAACAAAAAAAAAACACTCCTCAGCCACACACACAACATCTGCACATCATCTAGACCAGTTCACTCAAAATCTGTAAGTTCTCCACCAAGGTTTTGTGTATTTCACTGGAAAAAATTCAGCTTTTACAGAGTAAATAAGAATCAAAAAGTACATGATGATCATCCACAAGCCAAATCCAGAGCAGGCTCACAGAGCGGTAAAAACGGATCTGTCGGTCAGCAAGCAAATCCAAGTCATATTTGGAAATGAATGGTGCTTTTTTTGGACTTTAAGATATTTTATGGAGCTTTGTGGATGAAAAGCTAAAGTTTGCCAAAGAGATTTAGAGCAAGGTAGGTATTAATAGTAGAGAAATCAGAATAACACATTCCAAATGGACGTTAGTATTATAAAAAATAAACTGGAAAACGGTGCGCGTGGAAATTTAGATTTCTTAAACCCTGACATGGAACGTTAAAATGGCAACCCTGCACTAAAAACCTAAAGACATGCTGTTCATTTGTGCGTGAATCTATGGATGTAATGATTTAATTATAGTCTAATTTCAACTGGTTTGATCATGAATGTGGGATCAAAGCCAGTCACAAGTTCCCACAGCACAAACTGATGCCTATCTCACTGACTTGTCTGATTCAGTTAATAAAACTGATAAATGTGACAGCTGGAAACAAAAACAGCTTGTTTTCCTGCTTAATAACCCAAACATTTATCTGTTTAACACAAAGTTTGATATGACTTCTTACCCACTCAATCAGAGAAAGTCTTTATCTCCTCTTTGTTGTGTTTGTTTCTGCATGTTTGTCAGCTACTGGCGTGTTTGCAGATAGTGTTTCTTTTCACAGCCTCAACGTCGGACTTCATCGCCTTCTTTTATTGAGGTCAACTGCAGCTCCTGGTGATGTGTCGCCTAAAACCGCCAGAGCCGGCACCCCATGTCGGCGTGCTGCACCTCCGCCCGATTCGTCGAGGTTAAACCTTTACACACTCCACTGCACTCTTAATAGCTGAGCAAATAGCCGCCCTGAAGACCGATACTGTACTCGCTGCCTGAAAGGGTCTTACGGGATTCAGCTGAATAAATAAGTGGGATTCTGCCCAGCACGGCCGCCGGATCGTGCAGGGCGAAGGCGGTGCAATCTCTGGCTGTTTCCGAGATGCTTTTTGGTTCATTTTACGGGCTTAATGCATGTTATAGGCGGGTGGGGGTCTACTTCAGCTGGGGGCATATGATTACGCACTTTTCCTTTAACTTTGGAAGCTTTGAAGAGCTTTAAAGAGGCGATCTGTGCAGCTCCACAGGTATCAGATTGAAGGAGTGGTCCTCTGGAAACTATGTGGCACAAACATTGCAGCATCTCTTGGCTGCGCGCCCCTCGGCTTCACCCGGGCTGTGAATTCTTCTGTCTCCCCACCGGGGCAAGCGGCAGACAGGCAGTGTGTGTGATGAGGGACTCAATCACCACACTGACCCCAAAGATTTGAAACTGTATGAGCTGCACATACCAGGGTAAGGGGGGGGTTCACAGGCAGGAATCTTGATGCTGTTGCATGTAACTTGTGTTACAGAATGATGTGCCTTCATTTTCTGCTCACCCTCATGCTGATTAACACTCACACACTTTATCATGCAGCCGGAGATGTGGGGAGGTTTTCGTTCTGCATCAGTTCGGTTACAATGATGTTGAATGGCGCCCGTTCAAAAAGGTCCCTAAAAGTCCACAAAAATTTTTAAATATTCCTCCATACTGCTCGTCCGATGTAATCCAATGGGTAGCGTCCATAATTTACTCAAATCGCCATCATTTAGTATATTTTTATAAGCTAAATTGCAGCAAATTGCATTACCTCCTTGCGCATACATGAGACTATGGAAGCCATGGCAGACTAGGGGTAGCGCGTTGTGTGTTCTCAGCCTACTGGCTACTACAGGCGGAGAAAACGGCAACGGTTTGGGCTCTAAAAATGTACTAAATTATGTTGTTTCCAGTATTTTATGGACGCTACCCACTCAGGACACTCAGGAGTACATCGGACGAGCAGTATGGAGGAATATTGACAAGTTTTTGTGGACTTTTATGGATCTTTTTTGAACAGGCGCCGGTCAACATCACTGTGACGGAACGAAAACCTCCCCACATCTCCGGCTGCATGATAAATATGAACAAAGTGTTCCAGAGTGTCAATCAGCATGAGGGTGAGTAGAAACTGAAGGCACATCATTCTGAGGGTGAAATATTCCTTTATGAGACTTAGACTTGCAGGTTTGAGCAGCAATCGGCCATGGAACTGCAACCACAGGATTCCCGCTGCAAAAAGCAAGGCTCGTGCAGGCAAGGCGCAGGGCTGTGGCCTGGTTTTCCTGTGAACAGTAACTGTGCAGGAGCAGCAGCTCGCACCACAAGAAAATGCCTGCCTGTGTGCGAGTTTACACAGCAGCCACCGCAGCCCTTTGTTTTTGACAGCAAGCGTGATTTACACAAGAAAGCCAGCACATGTAGAGACAAAGAAAAGAGACAAGACGCTGTCAGTGCAGGACGCCCCAGACCCCATCTTCCAAAAGACAGCAGCCCAACCACCATGATGTCCGACCTGAAAATGGTTCACCTGCAGAGCTCCAGCCTATGAAAATAGGTTTCAGTGCATAAGCATGCACTTTTTAACTTGGATTATTGGCACTTTTTGGGATGCTTTAGGCTGGAAATGAGATTGTCTCCTACTTCTCTATCCTGCAGAAATTCACCAAATCCTCGGGAGGAGTGTGTTAGTACTGTACACACACATACGAAAAAGGCTCTGGTGTGTTAAGACAATGTTGACACCAACTCCAAATCTGTTGACGGCAGACGTTTTTAAGACCTCTACGGCTTTCTGTAAAGTTTTGCATAGTTTTTTTACGCCAGGTTGGGACTCCTTATCTCTAATCAGGTACTTTATGTAACAGAGCAGCGGGTCATGTGAACAAGAAGCACCTTGAACTCCAAACTTCGATTACGAGGATTGCCTCATGTCTCCCTGGTCGGGGCTGTCTGGTCTCCGGCAGGCAGGGAGGGAGGACGGTTTAACAGGTGATTTGGAGCTGCTGTGCTCAACACTATTCCTGTGACAGCTGTGTTTACACAGTAGCTGATAGCCACCATTTGAGAAAATCTCCGAAGGTAATTTTTTCTTTTTAATTGAATGCATATTGACGCAGTGTTGCACAATTTCACTATGGGGGAAAGCTTGAGGGGAGCTGCTCAGTCAACACGAACTAAATGGGTCATGTCTGAGTAGTAAAGGGCTAATCACCTTCTCTCTGTGTAGTTTTGGAATATTTATGCACCTCTGGGATCGATGCCTGCTGTAATATTGCAGAGGCAGCAGAAAAGCTGAGCAGTAAACAAGAAGACAGGGTGTGTTTGAGTAGCTGGGACACAGAAGCAGAGCTTGCACATTGCTGAGGCCCACACAGGAAAACACAAGAAGCTCTGGAAGACAACTGAGACCTAATATCTTGCTTGACACCAGCATGATAAGACCCAGTGGAGGAGGTGGACCCGAACACCCCCCCACACACACACACACACACATTCACACACGATTCAGCTTGTTTACCAACTTCTGCAGCCAGATGCCAGTTTTTAAACAGCTTTGGTGTGTTATAGGAGGGCAAAAGTCATCACGACTTTAAAAAAAAAACAATATAAAGTCCAAGAAGACGAGCACTCCACATACTAGGTTTATAGATATTCCCTTTTACCCAAAGCAGTGATGAAACCTGTCCCAAACCACAGCGCGCCTCTGCTGCTCAGCTATGCAGGCGATTGCCACGTTTCTCCCCATTCACTTCTCTAGCCCGCGCGCATGTGTTTGTGTGTGTGTGCAGATGTGTGTGTGAGCGAGTGTGACTTCTGCTTACTTTTGCACTGCAGCTCCACCATGGCCTGGAACCACTCGTCCTGGTCCGCGTCGTTCTCCGCGGCCACGGCGAAGCTCTCCGCGCGGGTGTACAGCACGATCATGTGCTTGTTCTTGGAGTCGGCCCGCTTGTTGATGTTGAAGCAGGTCTCCAGTGCCACGACTTTCTTCGGGACGGGGGCCTTACCGCGGAATTTCTTCTCGCTCTCGTAGTACTCCAGGCGGGCCGGACCGCGCTCGGAAGCGGCGCGGAGCACGAAGTAGCGCCGGTGCATGGACTTCTGCTTGCGGAGGTAGCCGCTCTTCCGCACGTCCTCGTTGCTGTGCTGCTCGGCCACTTGGCTCTCCATTGCGTCTAGGTGTCACCTTTAAAAATAAACGTGACTTTTCAGTTCCTCTTTGGGGTTTTTTGTAAGTTTACGGAGGTGACTCAAACATCCCCCGGGTCCACTGCTCCCCTCTCCCACATCAACGCAGGCATGAGAGAGGAGAAGCAGAGGTCGCTTCGGGTTGCTGCTGCTGCAAGTCCCAGAGGTTATGCTCTTAAAACCGGGTTCGTGTATGACTGCAGCGATAGGTCCCTTCAGTCCTTTGGGGGGAGTGTTGTTTTCCCTCCAGCGGACGAACCAGCGCAAGTTTTCCAGGCGAAGCCGGACGAGCACATGCGCCGCTGCGTTTCGCGGGGATCCCTCTCTCCTCTCCACTTCTATGAACACTAGTAGTAGTAGTAGTAGTGTTTCCCCGGGTTGTCTGGCCGGTTTAATCGCATTTACTGCACATCAAAGAGTACTGAGCCCGTCCCGCGGCGTGCTCTCTCTCAGCCTGTCCCCCCGCCCCTGCCCTGCACGCAGGGCTCTGGTCTGGTTGTTGTGCGGAGCAGCTACCGTGGAGCGGGACTGTCACTCACCACTGTACTAGTACTCTGAAACACGGTGCGTTCAGGAACTTCGCCACAGCTCCGACGGCGCAACTTCCGATCACAGAGCACGCTAATGCAGATATAAGATGATAATAAAGAGTGAATAATTATAAAACACCAAAACATTTACTTTATGCATATGAATAGCTTATACTACAATTCATTTAGGCATTGTGTTAGTGTTCTTTTATAAATAAGATTCCGTGTAGCTATTATTAAGGCCTGTAGAATGGAGTAAATACACAAATAGTTTAAGTATTAAGAATATCAGTGCAATATATGTGGAGATACAAATGAATGAAGATAATTTAAAAATCTATAATAAAAACCATGTCAATGTCACGTTCAAACTAAAAACGATCCTGCGTTTTATTGTTGTTTTATCCTCTAGGCCTATTTATCTCTATGTAAACTATATAAACTTTTTATGATATAACATTATTCATATACTTGTTTTTATGATGTAGAGCACTTAGTGATACTTCTTGTATGAAAGGTGCTATAGAAAGTTTGATTTGATATGAGGTGAATACAAATGTTTTGTTTAACCAGGTGGCTGTGATAAGTCCTTTCAGCCTCAGGATTTAAGTTTTATTATTTTTTTAAAGGGGCCTGAATGGGAATTGGTCCTTTTTTTTCTTTTTGTATTAGGGTTTTATG
The DNA here is from genome assembly GCA_036024015.1 of Craterocephalus amniculus. Taxonomy (NCBI): domain Eukaryota; kingdom Metazoa; phylum Chordata; class Actinopteri; order Atheriniformes; family Atherinidae; genus Craterocephalus; species Craterocephalus amniculus. Next base: position 3,275 of record JAVQJG010253780.1, on the reverse strand, counting down.
TTGCCTACTATCAGTATAAAATAAAATAACGTACACTTTATTAACATGATTATAAAATAACATATACGATATAAGATGCAGATCTTTGTGTGTGAGGGCATAAAAAAGTAACAGTAATGAGAATGGATTAAACTGAATGCATTAAACAGAAGCAAACAGTAGCATCTACAAATAAATTAAACACTTGCAAATTTTATGTTTATTACGAATAATATCACTTCTTTTTAATTCAACTTCTTTGGTGTCTTTCATTTGTCTCTTTCGGTTGTTGAAACGTATTCATCCCCTTTTATTGGACTCTGATGTTACCAGTTCTATTAATTTCCGACACAACCTGAAGGCAGCACCACTTCCACCATGCGTGGAGTAAGATTCCAGGCTAATCCCCCCCTCTACTTTGTGTTGAAATGTGAATATATTGACACATTTTTCACTCTGTAGAATCAGCAATTCGACCACCTCTTTCCACATAGCGCTGATTGGCCAAACAGAAATGAACACCAAAGGTCATCGCGAACTTCCAAGCTTTCAAGGAATTTGGTTATTTTCTGACCCCGGATTCGTGCTTGCTGGATGTGCAGGCGATTAAGTCGCTTTAAAAGGATTGATAAGGTATTTTTAGATGTCAGACTGTCAGTGAGCTGTGCGTTTTTATTAGTCTCTACTGTGTGGCCTGGCTGTGGAGTCAAACCTCCATGCCCTTCATTTGTAAATGTAACTGGGGGTAGAAATAAATAAATAAATAAATCGAACACGCATTAATAACTTCCGCATTCAAATAAATATTTCAAATTGCTCTATAATAGTTATTCAGTTGGCTCTAAAAGGGTGTCTATATTCGTGCTGCATCCTTATGCAGTATGCATGTTGTTATGCAATATGCATCCAAAAGTAACCACGAGCACGAGGACAGTGAAAACTGATTGCCATGCGCCCCCTGCTGTTTGTAAAAACTAAATATCCACTGCCTATTTAAAAAAAATTAACATGTATGTGTGATGGTTTGACTTGATATATTTTTATCATTGTACCTGAAAATAACCAGAAAAAGGCACAGAAAAAGTAAAGTTATCTTAAGAAGCAACAAGTTGATTTTATGAACATGAATTGTAATTACAAAGACTTTAATACATGAATCTCGATCCTTTTTCTTTTTTCTTTTGCAAAATAAAAAACCGAACTCAACCTTCATGTCAACTGAAGAAGAGAAAATATAGATTTTTAAAAAAGAAAAAAAAATGCAGAGAAAGCATTTTGGTCCGGTATAAGAAGCAATGATATATATCTTTTTTTTATTACCATTTTTACTTAAGTTTTTCTGAAATTTGCTTTTACATTCAGTAGCATCTCCTTTTAGCCCTCTAAGCGCATGCAGCCTGAGAGTGGAAAACATAAATCATTCTTCAGTGGAAACCTTACAAAAAAAAAAAAATGCAAACATGTTTCACACACATACACACACACTACATAGACACTAATTCACATGCATCAGGAGGTTGTTAAGGCTGTTAAAACCATTTGTAGACTCGTGATGCAGGGTCAAAGCCTTGACTGGCCCATCAACCATTCAGACTCAAAATGTATTAAAGCAGAAGACATATGTTGTTATCAGTGGGCTCTTTTTGTGTGCCTTTTTGCACTTGTAAGCAGGAGATGAAAGCACAATAGCAGCAGCAGCGAGTGTTTGTGGAATATATGCTTTTCTGGGTAAAATTAAAGGTGTTATTTTCGTTGTGACTCCCACAGAGCCCTGAGGTGGCATCTACTGACACACAAACACCTGTAGACATATAATGTCACGCTGTACAAATGTAGCAGGCCAACACTTTCAGATACACGGTTTCATTATTACATTCACACTTTTTTTCCCCCGTCCACAAACACGTAAACACAGACACAGAGGAGAGAACGAGAGGAAGGGTCCGGCTCTCCCTGACAGGGTGGAAATTCTCCAGAGGCTTTGAAATGGCAGCAACTTCTCAAGTTCACTTCTCTCAGCTCCCAGAGAAGCGGGGAGGGAGGGCTGGTCAGATGAAAGGGTTTCTCGACGTCCCCCGACTGGGGTAAACATTTCCCTGTAAGACAAGAGAGGCAGGGTGAGAAACGGCAGCGAGCGCTCACTTGCCACTCCTCCTAAAGTCCACAGACAACCTGCCAGAAATACCAATCAGCTCCCCCCTCAATACCCCACCCATACACCCCGTGAGGTGCACTTCCCCAAGGGGAAGGAAGCAGGAACTCACCGTGAACGGGTTCACAGACATGGGCCGAGGGACTTTGGACTGAGAGTCGGACGTAGGGAAGGATGCAAAACCTAATTTACAAAAAAGGTGACAGAAAACAATATTCAGCGGTGTAGGAAGAGAGGTGCAACAAAAACCCATAGCAACAGCTTCGTACGGGGCGTGTCGAGTGGTATTAGTGGACTGCCGAGTGGCCTTCGGTGCCAAAATAATGAAACACGTGTGGCATGTTGATGAATCTCAGCTCCTCATTTAACATACAGTAGATGTCAGCCAGGCTGCTCCAGCGATGGTACGAGTGTCCAACATGAACTCTATGTTTATAGCGCTCCATTATTAGTTTGCTTTTATCATATTTACAGCAAACACATTCATACGGGTTAGTTATAACTGAGACATAATAAGGAAATATATATTTCTTTACAAACCCTGGGATTAATGGCCGCAGCTTCTGTGTTGTGTTCACTTACCTTAGTTTGTAATGAGAACCCCTGAGCAACAGTAACCGGGGGAAATAACCGGCATGACGTCGGACACTTGTTAATGGTCTACATTTGAATTCCAAAGTCGAAATCTCAGAGTAATAAATTGCACAGGAACGCCCTCAATGTCAGATCCTAAACTCATAGTCAGAGGAACGTCACCTGTCCCAACATGGCTGCCCACTGTATACAAAGTGGTGATAGCAGCAGTAATGATTTATTTGCACACTAGAGGACTATCCCATCTAACAGTAAATAACTCAGGACGATATGCACATGCACTGGATAACTCACCTGTCGTGACTTAACATATAATAATGCATTAGTGCCAACAGTCCTGACCCTATACCAGTCTGTAAGCTGGTTTCTCTACTAAAATGTTATGTTATAATGGAAAGCTGTTGTGATCAGCTCTTTGACAGAGCCAGGAATATGGCGATTATTAAGTTCCAAAAGGGGCGCACTTGAAAACCGAACGCGCGCACCAAAACGGAGCGCAAGCATGGTAAACACCGGGCGCGTGTACAGGATTCGCGCGCATAACCTTGTA
>JAVQJG010253756.1:0-12196 GCA_036024015.1 Craterocephalus amniculus | reverse complement strand
ACTTGAGTTACTGGCAGGACAGACAATGAGCTCAGTTTTGGACAGATTGAGCTGGAGGTGGTGATCCTTCATCCATGCCGAGATATCAGAGAGGCAAGCAGATATCTGCATCAAGACGGTGGTATCGTATCATCTGGAGGGAAGGAAAGGAGGAGCTGAGTGTCGTCAGCATAGTAGTGGTAAGAGAAGCCATGAGAGCTAATGATCTCACCTAATGAGGTGGTGTATAAGGAGAAAAGGAGAGGGCCAAGGACTGAGCCTTGTGGCACACCCGTTGCCAGGCCATTCAGTCTGGACATTTGTCCTTGCCATGAGACTCTGAATTATGCACTGAGAGCACTTCCTTTGATTTGTGTCTCTTTGCTATTTATTGTCCATCCCTCTGGGCTTCTGATGTCCAATTTAGCATCAATATGGCATCAAACAGCACCGTTTGATACCATATTGATGTTGAATTGACATCTAGAGGGCTGTATAACATTACTGGCACCACCACCTTGTTTTTCTTTTGTTTTCCCTCAGCTTGTCTCTCTGGCTAAAAGTTTTGGTAATTGTTGATTTCTCTTTCCTGTCCTCCCACCCAAACTGCTTTAGTCAGATGGCCGCCCTCCCTGAGCCAGCTGCTATGGAGCTTTTTCCGTCCTGTTAAAATGGAGGTGTTTCCTTTTCACTGTCACACCGTGCAGCTCATAATGAGGGAGATAAGATCTAATCCAATTTATAGGTTTTCCTCAACTTGGCTATTTTTTGTTATGAATTGGCTTGTATGCTTTTATGTAAGTTTCTAGCGATTCCTTTTCAGACATTTATGTGGTGCTTTTTGTTTCTCTTCTCTTTATCCAGGATGTCTGATTAAATCTGAATAAACTGAACTAAATGAACACAGTTATTTTGACAAATGCAGCTTTATCTGAACAGGTTCAACATTAACCGAAATGTTTCACTGTGATATGCAGTGCAATTAAGCTTAACTGAAATAAGTGATGCCCTGTGGTGGACTGGCGACCCTGAATTGCTTTAAGCGGTACAGAAATTGATGGATGGATGGATGGATGGATGGATGGATGGATGGATGAGATGAATGATACACCATTATATCTCTCAAGGTCCAAATCACCAGCCTTACACCACAATGCTTTACGTTTTGTGTGTTATTGAAGTTTATTTGCTCATTTTAATTCTTTTGGGACCAATAAAAGTTCATGCTCCTACATTTCTCTACACTTTTCACTAAATGAATAACAGCGTAATATGTTATCTGCTGTTGTTCATCTACTGTTGAGTTATTTACCTAATCTGAAAGATTATTGCTTTTTGTACTTAAAACTGCATAAATCTATTTGCGTTATTGAAAGTGTTTATGATATGATTTTAAAATGAATAATTTAAGACGATCAGTTGTCCCTGGTCAGGATAGTGAAGGAAAACAGTAGGAGGGGAAATGTCATGTTCATCATACAGCCCATGTACACACCTGTGTCTCATCTGTAAGAGTTTGTACAGCAGCAGCAGGATTATGGCTCCTGCCAGAGTCACCAGAAGTATGGCCACCCTCAGATCCAAGCTCGAGCAGAATTTACCAGCAACTCCAGGTGAGAGGCAACTCCCAGAGTGGTTTGGTGCCTGTGGCTGAAGGGACTGGTCCATTCCTCGCTTCGGATTGATGATGCCCAAGACGGGCTGGATGGTGTCCAGAAGGACTGGGCGTTGTTCCCTGAGAAAAGCCGTCTCAGGCTGGGGAAGGATCTGGGGAGAGGTGCTGCTGGTAACCTGATGACCACGCTGCATCGCTGCTAATGGTGTCGTCTGATATCACTCAGCTCTCCATCCCTTCTGTGAGGAGTGAGCAGAAGTCTGCAGGTCGTTCTTAGCATCCCTGAAAATAAGATTTCTTAGTAACCTAAAAAGATTTCATTCCATAAAAGTGCATTTATCATTGTTTCCATAGATGACATGATTCAGTGAACAGTAACTTCAACTAGTTCGAAATCCTTTTTTGTGTCATGAAGTTGCTAAAAAACACAAACTTTTTAATGATGCATTAAAGGAATGTGAGCTGAGACATACTAAAATATTCAAATGTATGTTTTCTTAAGTGTATACATGTAATTCATCACTTGGATCTATGATTCTGTTCTGGAAATGTCCATCCGTCCTTCCGTCCATCCATCCATCCATCCATCCATCCATCCATCCATCCATCCATCCATCCCACACACATTCACTCCTAGAGCGACCATTTAAGCTCATATGCATGTCTTTGATGATTTTCTAAAAAAGTGGCTCAATCCTGGACTGAATCTATAAAGAATCTAGAAAGTCCAAAGACTTAAATCTGTATATTTGTTATTTGTTTAAATCTTTATTTAACTGACAAAAGTCCAAAGAAATTATTTTAGTGTGTTCACAAATCAATCATCAATCAATCATGTTATTTAAAAAAACAATATATCAACAGTTTATGGCATGCAGCTGGGAGCAAAAGAAATAGAAATTTGTTTACAGAATGGCATTGACACTGTTCTGGAAGATTGTTCAGCTTACAGCTAAAACATCCAAAAGGTGAGCGTGATCATCGAGCAAAAAAAACTTTTCAAGAAAGTATTGGTGGTTGTTTTTCCCTTTGTGCCACTGCGTTTGAAAATCATCAATAATATTTTGTTTTTCTTTTTAAAAATCAGTCCAGGTCTGTAAATAACTTTGGCTTTTAAAAAACAATGTTGTGTGGCTGAAGCTCGGGAGGAAAAGCAGAAATCTTCCTCTCTACAGACTGCATGGACATAGGAGTATTACGGAAAACTATTTTCATTCACAACAGTCGTCCCTCGCATCCAAAAATGAACCTGAATCTATGTTAAGGGAGGAGGAAGCCATAATTCAGCTGAGGACATGAACTCGTCTCAGCAGGGCAGATAGTGTAAATGTTCGTTGGTCAAATGAGTCCACAGTTTAGCTGTTTTTGGAGGAAAGGAAAACAGTATTGGACCCTACATGCTAAAGATTTTTGAAATATCTGTGTGCCTGTGGTTAATGAGGGAAAAGATTGTCTGTGGCATGACTAGCATATGTGCAAAGATACCACTGATGGAGAATGTTCTCATTATATATAAAATGAATAAACCTAAAAAATTAGTCAGGACAATCAGATCATAACAACCCAAGATTATTGAGATGAAATTCTGAATTAATTCATATAAGAAACAAATGATCTAACAACCATCTAACATTTGAAATTCCTTAGATTATAAATGATTTAATATATAATTTAAAAGGTGGCAAACGCAACACAATTTACAGGAACTGGGTTATCTGACAAAGATTGGCAAGTTGAAAACATGTTTTAACACTAGTGTACACTAGTTTAACACTTTAACACTACAACCAAGTACTGCCTCTGGAGATGGCCTGTGGCATTTTTTTAGTGGAAATGATTGTTACTTTTCCTTTATTTCCAGTTTCTGTCCTGTAAAGCCATAATAGAGTGTGACACAGAACAGAGTTTTATCTAAGTCAATACAGTATTTCTCTGCAAAATGTTTTATTCATGTTCACAGTGTAGTTTTAAAATTCACAATTTAAGCATAAGGATTAATGTATCAGACATCTGGACCTATTGATTACCACTTATTTGGTAGCTGACATTTGAAATTAAGTAATTTGATCAGTATTTTCTTTAAGTAAACAAACCAAAAAGACATTTAAGAGAACTGCATGAAGTAGAAAAGTGCTGCGTTTATAAAGAAAGCCCGGTAACTGCAACTCCCTTAATGTTTACTTTGAATTTTACAAGAAGTCTCCAACTTACGTCATTGAAATGTGGCATCATTGCAGGTAAATTCATTAAGACAAGAACAAGCTCTGGTGACGATCTGTGTGACTTTTTAGGACCAAATGCCAAATCTTGAGTACACAGCAATGGAGAGGAAGCCAGTGAAAACAGCAGGAAACAAAGCACTTCCCTAACACACAGTACGAAAATGTGATTGGAGAGCACTTCCTATTGCCATGGTTACAGGAAACTGGTCAAGGATATCTTTTCTTATGAACTCAGTAGGAGCCTGAACAAAGCACACACACTCATTTGTGATCACACAGATTTACGCCCAGCAGAACAGATGATAAAGGAACAGTTACTGAATCTTTCACATGAAAATCACATATCATCCACATGTGCAGGAAAGAAAGCAAATTAAGCCTCTTGTCACACCATACCAGTGGATATAATAGAAACACTTCTACTAAAGAACTCTGTAAGGCCCCTTTGATGAATGAATATTTTGCCATTGTTGTTTAATATATAAATTCAAGTAAAGACATCATCATTTACACAAGCGAACCGATGATTCTGATTACATCTGAAACCAGCCCCTCTGTGCCAGCACAGGTAGCCACAGTGAAAGGGACGGCCGCTATCTGATTGAGCTGTTACATGGGGGCATATAAATGACACACAGTTGCAGAAAAACACCTACTCGTTATGAGTAATGTTTCCGGGCCAAGCTAGAAGAGAGAAACTCTGGGCTGTTCCCACAACCGCCCGATATTAAAGACAGCAGTAATATTAAAAGATCTGTTATCAGAGGCCCAGCTGTTGTTCAGATCCAGAAAAAGATTCACAAGCTGTAGTGCTTAAAACAATAAAAGCAATAAGAGGAATACACACCTTCATTCTGAGTTAATTAGTTCATTAGTTGCTGGTGTATTTCTGCACTATAAAAACACAGTCCCATTAAGTTGCATGTACATACACATGAAAGAATGAGGTTAGTTTTTGGCTTTCAACATATTACATAAAGACATGTTGTCCTTTTCTGACATGTTTAATGTAAAGTTAAAATGCTGGCATCCATGAATAATAATAGTAAAGTTTTACTGTTTTTTCCAGTTTGGAGATAATGAAATAATGTCTAATGAATTCATGTCTCTTCTCTGGTCTTTCACCCTCAACACATCAATGAGAACCCTCTGAGGCCATGGGTCATCATTGCCAAGTTCCCTGTGTACATTCTGCATGCATGGCTGGCATTATGGAGTATTTAAGATTGAGGCAGCTGTCTGCATCGGCGGAAATGACCGCGACAGATGTGCCTGCTTATTTGAAAAGACCATCTAGAAATAAAGTTCATGAAGAGGTCTGATTGTGGAGGACTGTGGGTATGGATGCAACAAACACAATTCATTTCAAGTCAGTTTTATATCTATTTATTGGACCAAATCACCACAGCATGCTAATTGGACTTAAAAGCAACTCAAGTCTATACCAGTGGTTCTCAAACAGTGGGGCGGCATCATGATGGGGTAGGGGGAGGGATTGGGAAAATGTGGCAAAGGAACTAATGTTTTGACTACACAGGCACTTGCAAACATTGTCCACACTCCAGACCAGTTGGTGGCAGTAATGCACCAATCTGCATAACTACCAAAACATTTCACACACTTTTATTTTAGCGTGGGTTTTAGCATCATTCATTTTTCAGCCCAACACTAGGGCTCATGCTTATCAGAGCACAACATACAGACAATCTTATCAAGGAATGTCATGTCCTCATTCTTGCATGGCAACATCATGAAAATCCGTACTTCACAAAACAGTGTTTGTTGGTTCCAATCACCCATTTTATATACATTTTAAGGTGGCCAGTTATTTTCCTTGTGCTCTCCGCATCCAGCTGACAGCATCATGGATAAATCTATCTGGTAGTCCCACACCTTTCCGTATGATCAGCCAATCTCCAGTTGAATAGAAAGAAAGAAAATGAACAAAATGGTTTGTCGCAAATTTACAAGGGGAGAAAGATGAAGATTGTTTAACTGGTGATGATGAAGGAAGAGTTTATGATAATGAGAAAGATGCCAACAGCTAATAAGGCTGTTAACCGATTTCATTTTTTTATCAGCATGATCACAGCTTATAAATTAATTCAACATGGTTTATCACCATTAGCAACTATGTCGGAAATACACCCACTAATACTGTATTGTCTCAACAGAAACTACACACACACACACACACAATCACACACACACACAAACACACACATACACACACACACACACACACACAGGTTAGTCACCTTGTTATATGAAAGGTTAATGTTAGCATCTGAGCTAACGGAAACGTTAGCTTGTTGATACTTTTGTGTTGCTCATTTTTAAATAAATCATTCAACTTTGGTGTGTTTTAAAATAAAATCAAACACAGCAAAATACTGAAAGCAGCTTAACTTTGTGGATAAAATTCTTAATTCTAATATAAGAAGTTACTTTGCTTTAAATTATTCATTGTGTTTGAGTGAAAGACTAAATACCTGGTAAACACACGAATATTTTTTATAACTGTGGGTGTGTGTGTGTGTGTGTGTGCGCGCATACTTTTCTGCACACAGAGGTGCTGACAGGTGTTCAGTTACCTGACATAAAGTGCACTTAACAGCCAATGTTACGCTTGGAAACGTCCACCTGCTGCTCCTGAAAGTCACAAGTGAGACAACTGAGTGACATTTGAGTCCGAGCTTTTCAGCTGGTGTAGTGAAATGGACACGCTTGGACTGAATTGAGAACATGTTAACTGGTTTCAGAGATTTTTGAGTGGAGGCTACAGACTGAAATGATTGGGCAAGTACTAATTAATGCCACTTCGAAAAGACAGGTGACAGCTGGACACATTTGGAAATGGCCTACAATTTAGGAACTTGGAGCAGGGGAGGAGGAAAAAATATAATATTCATTTTCCCACTTGAAGGATGTAGTTGAGTATAAAGTTAAAATATAATTTCAACAATAAAGTTTAACTGCAGTAAGTAATTTCTTCAAGTTTTCTTTTGTATAAAGTAATGCAACTACAGGCTCCCAACACAGCAGATAGAAAACAATACAACCGTTGAAGACAATCCTGTGTGGCTTCAGCTGCTTTTCCAACAACCCATCCCCACATAAATAGCTGTTTTACTATGATGTAATAAATCAAGTCCACACTGTGTTCCCGAAAGCTTCATATCCCTTTACTGGTGTCCTATAGGTGATAACTGCTGCCAGGCCAGAGGCAGGGTACACAAGTCGCCAGTCCATCACAGTTGATCAAATCTACGATATAAAATTTAAAATGTAGGAACAAAGAAATCTGTATTTATCAACTATTAACAGGATAGAACTGGAATTGGAAATTTCCACTACAGTGGACACCTATGTGTGACAGCTGTTTTCCAGTTTATTCATGGGTGGGGATGGACAGTTTGTAATTTTACCACTTCAGGGGACATTGGAAAGTCATTTACTGTAGAATAAATATTTACATATGTATAAACATACAATTTAATAACCAAACCTTCTTTTGTGATAAACAAAGAAAGTGAAACAGCCATATTTTTTATGGACTATTCATATTATAGAAATATGAAGAAGCAAATGTAATTAATGATTTTGAATGAAATATCAAAATACAATAAAAGGACTTAAGGCGACTTTACAAAATCTGACTCCGTGCTGCTTAGACAGGCGCTGTGGGTAACAGCAGCCACCAGCTAAGCAGCATGGGAGCTCGCACAAACACTTTACGGACTGTCCGGTTATATTTTTTTCTAGACTCACGCGATGCTTCTGAAAAAGTCTTCTTTTTTATGTGGTGCCACTTTTTTGTGGGCTTAAGACCCATTTATGCTCCCTGACGGACGTAATTTGGGACGTCCGTTCCAAACGTCTTCATGCGTCACTGCCTTCATGCTTCCATGCGTTGTTTCTGTTGCTACGGCTGACCTCCGCTAACCGGCAGTGCTGAGTTTATTGTAAACTCCGCGATACAATGTTAGATTCAATCATAGATTGGCGGCACTACTGTTAAGTTTTTTCTAACCACCAACACACCGTGAACACTTGTAGAGCCTTATTTAAAAAGCCTGTGCAACTTCTAATGTTTTTTTCGCCGTCTTCATTCTTCTTAAATAGTTTTCTTCTTCCTGTTTATCTTCTTCTTCCCTGGTTTGTTTCTGCTCCACTATCCTCAAAACTGCCACTGCGGTTTCCGGTGGTATTACTCCGTCATCTGCGTCGAGTGACCATCCGTCACAGGCAAGGAGCCTGAAAACGCACCAAAAACGGACGAAAACTTTCCGTGCGTGTCCGTATCCGTCATCTGCGTCCAGCATAAATGGGCCTTAAAAGTCGAATCCAGCAAGTCGTTTGCTGGCTGCAGAAGCATCCATAAGTATCCCTCCAATGTTTGAATAAGAGTCCGCGGCGGCCATGTTCTTCCTGTTCAAGAGCTGTCTGAAACGCCCATACCACGTCAATCAACATCACATCCTCATTACTGTGCGGGAAATTCGGACACCGAATTGCAGTGCATTATGTAACACACAGCCTGTTCAAGGCAACAGACCTGGGTTTTTAAAGGGTTCTCACAAATTTTGCCTTAAGTCCCTTTAAATAAATAAAATGAAAATATAATTAAGAAATAAAAGCATCACTGTATATGTCTATGGCAGTAAATTGTTTGTAGCACTGTTTCTTACAAATTTGAAAATGTAAGGGTCAATAATTTCATTATGGGTTTCATTATGGGTATGCAGTTTTGAGCAGGGCACACTACTACATAGTACCACACTACCAGACCAGCTGAATGATTCTAGGCCCGCTTTGAAGCCCAAAATCCCGACCAGCAGAGAGTAATGCCGGGCATGTGGAGCCCACAGGATTCACCTTTCATGGCAACATCAGCGGATGTTGCAAGGTTCTTAGTAAAACAGACCCAAGAATCTTGAATTTTGTATTAAGGGTGGGACTTTATCCCCAGTATGTAGAGTTTATGTTGCACTGCTACATACTGCGCTCTTCTTATTGTTTCTGGAGTTTATTGAACAAACCTTAAGATAATAAACTTGTAGTTCATCTCACTCAGTTTTTTCTATGAAGTGAATGTTAAAGTCAGACTCAGATGGTCTCGCATGTTGAGATGAGGAGCAGGTTAAAATGCTTCATTATGCTCATACCAAACTGCTTGATGAATTTTTCACATTCATCAAGCAATGCTCTAACTGACTGCATAATTTCAATGCTTCTTTCCATATTCATGCAATATATCAGTAATGTGGAGAGCTCAGACTGTAAATATGCAGATTAAAGTTTCTTCATGACTCTTTTGTCATCATGTGGCAAGATCCAAAGAGTGGCCAGGCCCGTGAGGCTATACTTCATGCCTCTTCTAGCAGAGATGCAGGAATCTGGCTGGGACAAAGAGTCGATCAATGTGACGCAAACTGAGCTATAACGTTTTCTTGCTAAAGCATAAGCTTGAATGGTTGCATGGCATTATAATTGCAGTGTAGAAAAGGGGTATTGTTAAAATTCAAAACAGAGGGCTGCAAAAAATTCTATTTATTTATTTAAATTCTATTTAAGATATGAATGCCATTATTGTGTCCTGCTTATGAGAAATGTTGCATGAGTGCAATATTAGGCTATATGTTGTACAATATTTAGCTTTAATTGTTCCATATTCCATCTAAAAGCTAAACCTTTTTGAGTCCATCTGAAATTCATTGTTTTTTTTAACAAATTATATCAATGTTGGTCTGTGACCTTTTCCAAGTTATACATTTTGGCCAACTGTGTGACACCCCTTTATGTTGTAAAGCATTCCAACTAGCATGGTCATAGAACTAAAAAATGAAGCATTCAGTTTTTAAGTTTAAATGGTATTTTTTCCTTTTTAACACAAGTAAAGATAATGTCCAGCGATTGTAATGAAAGGTCTGTGGCATGTTTTAGTAAAAAAAAATCATCCCTGTTAGCACGCTTCTGTGTGTTATTTATGGACTTTTAAAATCCTTGCATGTTATTTTGTGCCATTAAAATAGTGCACCCAATGGTTAACGTTAAATTACAGAGTTGGGTGTCATCCTGTTACTGGGCATAAGTATGAAATGGCACAAAAAAGAAGGAAAAGATTCATGAAAAGCCATTAGTTTTTTGCTGCTCAGAATTAAAATACTTTATGTTATGAAACTGTTTTTTTTGTATTTGAGACCTAATTGGAATAACACCTTGGAGTCGTGCATATTGTTTTTTGTTAAAGGGATACAGAGTAACTTTTGGTCCAAATATCAGCCTAATGTCATTCAGATTCAGAATTCAGAAAACCTTTATTTGTCCCACAGTGGGGAAATTTGCAGTGCAACAGCAGTGAATAAACAGCAAGAAGGTATAAAACAATAAGAAATAAAATAGTTAAAAATATGACTCTGTAAAACTGTAACCTGTACATAGTACCGAGGAACTGCATCTGAGAATATAAGTATGAAAAACACATAATATCCTGTAACTGTAACTTTATTTATAATGCACTTTAGAACAACAAAGTTGACACAGTGCTAACAATATAGGACATTAGGTTTGATTAGAGCAAAAAGTAAAGCAGTGCAGAATGAACATTTAAATAAGTGTTTATGTTATTGCACAAAAGTCCAGTTATGAGTCAGTTTATTCTTTATTTATAGTCAACAGTCTGCATACTAGAAGGTACTGAGTTTGTTATGGAGCCCGACCGCAGCAGGCTGGACAGATATGGGGTACCTCTCCTTCACGCAGCGTGGGTGCAGCAGCCGCTCACTGAAGGAGCTGCCCAAAGCTGTCAGGGTGTGCTGTAGGGGGAGGGACGTGTTGTTTAAAGGCCCATTTATGCTCCCTGACCGACGTAAATTTAGACGTCCGTTCCAAACGGCTTCATGCATCCCTGCCTTCATACTTCCATGCGTCGTTTCTGTTGCTACGGCTAACCTCCACTAAGCGGCAGTGCTGAGTTTATTGTAAACTCTGAGATACTACGTTAGTTTTAGACGCCGGTTGGCGGCACTTATGCGCGGCTGTAAAGTTGTTTCTAACCACCAATACTCCCTGAACACTTGCAGAGCCTTATTTCAAAAGCTTATGCAACTTCTAATGACTTTTTGCCGTCTTCATTCTTCTTCTATGGTTTTCTTCTTCCCGTTTATCTTCTTCTTCTTCTCTGGTTTGTTTCTGCTCCACTATGCTCAACACTGACACCGCGGTTTCCGGTGGTATTACTCCGTCTTCTGCGTCGATTGACGGATGCGCAAGGAACCTGAAAATGCACCAAACACGCACATTTTCCGTGTGTCTGCATATCCGTCATCTGCATCGAGCATAAATGGGGCTTTACATCTTGTTTCGCCCGACCTCTACAGATTCCAGGGGACATCCCAGGACAGAGCTGGCCCTCCTCACCAGTCTGTCCATTCTCCTTCTGTCTCTGTCCGTTATGCTGCTGGTGCAGCAGACTATTCCATAGAAGTCTCAGGCCACCACAGAGGCACTCCAAAGGACCTCAGCCTCCTGAGCAGGAACAGTCTGCGTTTGCCCTTCCACCAGTCCAGACAGTCATTTAGGTAAACATCCAGGTACTTGTGGGACTTCACCAAGTCAATGTCTGTTCTCTGGATATTCACCTGTGCAGGTGGGGAGTTCTTATATCTGTGGAAATCCACCACCAGCTCTTTAGTTTTGCTGACATTGATCTTGAGGTTGTTCTGCAGACACCAGGCTACAAAGTCCTGAATGAGTCCTCTGTTCCCCCTGTTGTCCCCATCCCTGATGAAGCCAACAACATCAGAGTCAACTAATTGCTTGCTCTAGTAACCAGCAGCATTGGTTGCATGTCTAGGTTTACATGTCTTTGGTCAAACAAAACAAAAAATGTTAAAAGAAAAAATGTGGGTGAGGAAAAGGCTAAAAACAATCTATTTGTAGTCTTGTAAATACTGACCCTGCAAGATTCAATCTTTGAAAGATCTCAGTCTGAGACCAGGCTGTGACTAATAGCTCTGAAACTCTTGTCTTTAGATTCGGGCAGGTGTGAGCTGCTCACATGCATTAATGTGTTAAATTAAAATAAGACATGAGAGTGAGATATCGATGCCTTCAGGCGACAAGGTCCGAACGGTTGCCTCACGTCAACCAACCCGAGACCAGCAGTCACAGCAGGCCATGCTTGCCCTGTGATCTATGTGAGTCTTTGGTTTTTTAACATTTGAATAACTAAGAAGGAAAGAAAAAACTAAAGATTGTGTGGGTGCAGCTCGGCTGACTCACTAGCCTTGGACCTTAGCTTTCTTTGTACTCAACACGCGAAAAGCAAAAAGTCTTGAATCTTAAACTTCTTCTTTATGTCTGATTTTAATAACGA
>JAVQJG010253750.1:0-11390 GCA_036024015.1 Craterocephalus amniculus | reverse complement strand
AGAATGAAAACCTCCCCACATCTCCGGCTGCATGATAAATATAAAAAAAGTGTTCCAGAGTGTTAATCAGCATGAGGGTGAGTAGAAAATGAAGGCACATCATTCTGAGGGTGAAGTATATTTTTAAACCTGCTGTGGAAGACGACCTTCTCTGTTTGTTCATCCCAGATTGTTTCCAGCTGGGATGTTGCTGTTTTAGTTCAGTGATGCAATGTTCTGGTAATCCATGTTTGTGGATGGAAAATAATTTTTCATTGCTTGCCCTGTCTGTGCTTGCTCAAAGACCGCCTCCAGGTCCACTAAAGGCCTAGACAAAGAACATCAAATTGCCTTGCATGGCCCTCCATTTTGTTTCTGATTTTACTGCATCTGCCATCCCAACTGCTGAGGACAGGTTTTCTAAAGCAACCCTTACTGTGCATGCTTACAGCTAAAGAAACAGCACATCTGCATGTCAACCATGTTTTTTAAGTCATGAAGTCCCATCAGACATTGTCTCAAACAGTCAGGTATAATTCTTGTCTCCCTGACTTACAATGTTACTCGGCTGGACTGCTGCAACGCACTTTATTCTGGCATTGACCACAACGCACTTTCCAGGCTGCACTTAGTCCAGAACGCGAAACACGACTTTTAACCGTTGCCAGTAGTTTGAGCATATCACCCCTATTTTAGCTTCTTTTGCACTGGCTTCCTGTACGTTCTAGGATAGATTTTAAAATTTCATTGTTTGTTTTTAAAGCTCTAATGGACTAACCCAAATTGTAATTTCATCCAGTTTACACAGTTTATTTTGCACAACCATAAACGCTGTACATGGAAAAGCCCACTTCACCCCATCCTTGAGTCTCTGCATTGGGTTCCAATCTGCTTCTGAGTCAATTTTAAGGTTGTTTTACTGGTTTGTATCTTGTCTTTTAGACATTCTTGAGTTCTCCAGAGCCCTCAGGTATCTTCCACAAATACAAAACATTTTCTGAATTATGTTTGATTATTTCCACTGATTTTAACCATTTTGTCTTCTCAGGTGTCCTTAACATTATGGATTGTGTTTCCCGTGAATTTTATTCTACTATGGTGATTTCTTGTTTACTGACACATGTAAATGAATCAACCCACATTTATGGCGGGATTTTGGACCAGAATATTTCTAAAGATGTTTACATTTCCTCTTTTGAGGTTATCTACTTGGCCTTGTACAACTTATTGTATCTTCTTTGAATTATTGATCACTCAGAAAGTTCAATATCCTGCTTCTCAGTGAGGAAGAGATACATCAGTGACACAAGTGTTCAGTTTACTGAGGCCATCACTATGTTACCAACAAGTGTAGATTCAGTTGATGAAATGACCATCATTGAAATGATCATTTTAATTTAAAAATATCAAATGCAATAGATGCTTTTGCACCAATAAGAACTAAAAGCACCTTGAGGAAACAAAAAACATCATGAAGAAACACCACTTTGGTCAGGAACCAGAAGAGAGAATGCAGGAGGGCTGAACGCAGGTGGAGGAAAACAAAACTTCAGATTCACCATGAGCTGTACAAACAAATCCTGTGTAACTATAACAATGAGCTGTGTAAGTCCATAGAACAGCATTTACAGTATTCAAACTGATTTAAAAGAATGTCAAAAATTCTCAAACTGTGTTTGTTATGATTGAAAAACTTTCAAATCCTCCTAAACAGATAAGCCCAGACTTCCTGTATGCTGAGAAGCGTGACCATTTTTCCAACTTCTTCAGTGAAAAAAATAAACAAAATTAGAAAAAAAACCCAAACATACAGACAAGATAAACGGTCCCATTTTAACATGGTTGATTTAAAATCCCTATAGGAAACAGTTTGGCATCTGAAAACAACAGAACACTCTCTGGACATAATACCATCCGACTTTTTCAAATCAGTCTTTACTTCCATAGAAAGTGACCTCCTACTTACAGTAAACAGCTCACTTGGATCAGGCATTTTTCCCAAGTCATTAAACATAGCTGCTGTTAAACCACTCCTAAAGATAAGAACTCTAGACGCCTCTATAATGAACAACTACAGGCCTGTCTCTAACATCTATTTTATATCCAAGATCTTTAAGAAAGCTGTATTCAACCAGCTGAATGACTTTTTATATGAAAGTGAAGATCTTGATAAATTCAGGCTTCCGACTAGCCTGGCTATCGCGACTATAATGCGAGCATATAGTCTGGCCAAGATCAATACTTAAACTGTTTCCTAGAAGGGACCGTTGACCCACAAACCTTCAAATGTCGCTGTTGGTGATTGGTCGAAGCTTAAATCAATCAAAGCTTAAACCAATCCCAGCACTCTTTTCTCTGACTTGTGTGTAGCCAGCGGGACGAACAAACTCTTACCGAAGCCGGTCGGGAGCAAGGCGAAAACGTCTTTCCCTCGAACAAATGTCTCCAGGGCTACTCGTTGTTCAAATTTCAACTTGAATTTTCTGTTTAATGTGCTCAAAACGGATTCTACCGCTGCTCCATGTTAGCTATGTTGACAGTTGTGCTGTCAACGGCTGCCAGTCGTAGTAGCACTACGTCACTTCCTTGAGCCCGGCTCTTTGAATAAGCTCAAATTTGATTGGCTCCCACTTTTTTGGGATTGTGGAAATCTGTTGAATAGGCCTCCTGGCCAGACTATATGGAGCTTGCGAATTTTAGTCACGGTAGCCAGGCTTGCTTCCGACACCATCACAGCACTGAAACAGCTCTGGTCTAAGTGTTAAATGACATTAGGTTAAACACTGATTCTGGCTAAGTTTCAGTCTTGGTTCTGCTGAATCTCAGCACTGCCTTTGATACTGTAGATCACAGAATCCTGTTGCACTGGCTGGAAAACTCTGTTGGACTTTCTGGTGTGGTCCTTATCTGGTTCAAGTCTTACTTAGAAGGCCAGAGTTACTTTGTTTGGATCAGCAGCTATGAATCTGAGCGAGTGGTCATGTCTTGTGGAGCCCCCCAACGGTCAGTCCTTAGACCCCCTCTGTTCAACTTGTATATGCTCCCTTTAGGTCAAATATTAAAGAACTTTAAAATAATTATCACAGTCATGCAGACGATACACAACTTTATGTGTCCTTATCACCAGACGACTGCAGCCCGATAGACTCACTGTGTCAGTGTCTGAGAGAGAGAATTTCCTTCACCTGAATGAAGATAAAACTGAGATTATTCTGTTTGGTAGCAAAGAGCAGAGGGTCAGCATCAGTAAAACTTGGAGAATCGGTCTCTTAAAACCACGGACCAGGTTCGTAACCTTTAGCAGCCACATCAGAGCCGTCACCAAGACAGCTTTTTAACATCTCAGAAACACCAGCAGAATAAAAAGTTTAGTCTCCCAGAAAGACCAGGAGAAACTCATCCATGCGTTCATCTCCAGTAGACTGGATTACTGTAATGGCCTTTTAACAGGACTTCCTAAAAAGAGCATTAAAAAATTTAGCTCATCCAGATGCTGTTGCTTAAGTTTTAACCAGTACTAAGAGATCTGAACACATCACACCAGTTTTAAAGTCTTAACACTGGCTTCCTGTCAGTGTTGTCCTGTCAGATTGTTTATAAATACCAAAATGGTTTAGGCCCTGAATACAGTTACTACTCGGAAAAAGAGAATGTGCTAAAAAAATTGTTTTATTCAGGGAATTCAACATAAAAGGTGAAACCAATACATTTTATGTACTAAGTACAGATGCAAGAGTTTACTTTCAGAGGCCTGACATTTTCGTATTTAAATCCCATTTTTGTATTGATTTCAAGAAATATTCTAATTTTCTGAGCTTTTCAATTTTAAGTTTTCTGAAGCTGCAAATAATCAGCAAAATATAAACAAAAGCTGAAATATATTGATTTGCATATTATTTATCAATATGTGTACATTTAATCTTTGAAGTTAAGCTACGGAAATGCAGTACTTATTCAGGATATTCTAATTTTCTGAGAAATACCTGTAACTTATCAAAGTTCATTTAATGAGAGACCTTTTGATTTAAATAAAGTCATCTACTTGCCTTGTTTTAGTTTTTTACATACTCATTTATTTTACTAATACTCTTTATTCTTTATGTTTTACTTGTTTATTTTTGATGTCCTCAGCACTTATTTTAAACACAGCCCACTTATTTAGCATTCTTTATTCTGATATTTTTTATTATTTTTGACACTCTTAGTTGTGGGAAAGATCCCCAAGGTATCAATTCCTCGCCGTAGCATACGGTACAGCCTGATATTGAGGTTGGTGGATGGAGGGACTCTTGTATGCTTTACCTGTGTGAGTGTGTCAGAGATAGTGACAAGGTGTGTGTTTTTTATTTGGTTGGGTTGTGCACTTGGGTATGTGAAGGCTCATTTTTCATTTTTGAATTGTTAAAATTGTTTTTAGCTTGCATTTAGTTCTGTGAAGCACTTTGTGATGCTCTTTTGTATGAAAAGTGCTATTTAAAGAAATCTGACTTAACTGCTGCTGAAAAATCTAATTCTTGTTAAGTATTCTGCTTGAATGTCTATTCTTTTACTTTACTTCCTTCTGTTTAAGGTTAACTCTTTTTTAACTCATATGTTCCTGAATTTATAACAGTTTAAGGTAGCTCCAACCTGTATTACCAAGTACAGTATATTACTTTTCACAGCTGAAGGGAGCTGCTAGACAACACCTCGCTTAGAGTTGTCTGACAAAGTTCTTACAATGATAATAGAAATAGTCTTTTTGTTTCAATTTATTTATCAATTATTAAAAGCCTAGAAATTTTTTCTTATTTTAGGAAACCTCACAGATTATATCACTGGTTTACAATCTGAATCTTCTCAAGAAAATGTTTTTTTTTCTCTGATATTTTTGAAGCGTTCACTTCTCATGATGCCACCTGCTTTCGCCTCAACAGACAAGCTGAATTGAAGCTCTATTGGAGGTTCCCACCGTTGGCAGTGTCTTGTTACTCCCAGAAAATACAAAAATGGGCTGGGAAGGGGGCTGTGAGGGTGGGGATGAATAATTGACAGCATCCTAACTCTGAGGTGTGTGTAGCTAAGAGTTAACCAGGCTCACCCGTAGCTAATAGGAGCTGGGCATATATTTAAAATTTACCAATACAGAGATTTACAACGCTAACTGATATAATTTTAATGTAATGTAATGTGAGACTGACTCATACATCAGTCTCACATTACATTGGACAATATTAATTTTGTGCACAATAATGCTGTTATCGTGTGTTAATCGTTGATGACATGAACTGCCTAATATATTGGGATATTGATTTGAGGTCATATCGTCCAGCCCTAGTCCAGACACAACACCACACACTCAGATCCAGTCAAAATCTTTCTGTGTCAAAGAAAAATTATCTCCAGCTTCACATAGTTTTTCTAAATCCCATCTCTCCTTCACTCTAGTTTTTATAGAAACATGTCTCTTGGTGTTTACCTGTGAAGCTGCAGACTGAGAAAAACTGAAACAAGAAAGTCTTTTCTAAAACCTGACTTCTGCTGGATTTTAATCCAAAATAATATGGACATAAAGATGTCTAAACATCACAGAAGTCGACCACCATCACTATTTCCTGTTTGGAGTCTTATTTATATTTAATATATTTTTTATATATTTCTTAGAAAGCAGATGTCAGGGTTAAACCTCCAGCTGGTGTCTACTCAACACGCAGGAAACTGTAAAAAACTGATATAAAACAGCCATCCGATATCCATCAGTCCAGCCAACCATTCATCCATCTATCAAGCTATTTCACCATCCATTTGACTCAGCTATCCAACCAGCCATACATCCACTAATCAAGTCATCTTACCATCCATCCATCCATCTATCTATCCATGGTGATGGTTAGGCTATCTGTGTTGTGTGCTGGTTTCTCAGTTTTTCAGTTTCAGTGAAACTTTGATCAAAGCTCAGAATAAACATTTTGTCTTTATGACTTATGTTGAAAACAGCTATTTTATTTTGCCTTTCTTGATTGCCTGATCTAGTTATCTGTCTGTCTGGAAGCTGTCAGAAGAACAGCCTCTTAGGAAAACTTGTGGAGAGATGAAGTTAAACCAGAGCTGATCAAAGTAGCCCCCAGGTTTTCCAGCCTCACCTATTATGATGGTGCATGCGCTCAAAAGACCGATCTCCTTCTTCAGAGTCACCCTGTCAGGGATTTTCTTCTTTTCCTCCTTCTTGTCCGTCGCGGAGTGCTTCGTGCGGGAGCAGATGCTGCTGCCTTTCTTTCCATCCATGTCCGCCTGCCCGGGTCCGGTCCAGTCCGCTAAGTTCGTCCCAGTCCCAGTCCTCCCAGAGCGCCTGTCCTCTTCTCACTCTGCATTCATGCAGACTGAATGGGCTGCGCTTGCGCAACAACCTACCGCTGTCCAGGGTAGAATGTTAAATACCAAGGACTCACCATGAGGCGTTCAGGGACACCGATGTAACCGTGCGGACCTTTCACATCTTAATCTGTCCCTCAGTTAATCTAGCTGAACAAAAGATGAAGAAGCCTTAAAAACTTGAAATTAAGTTGCATCACTTTAAATTAACAGTAATATTTTAAGGCAAGTTTTACAAACAGAATTTTTTAAATAATAATGAAAATGATTAAAAAATCCTCAATATTGCCAACACTGAATAATCAAATGTGCAGTTTCTTTTTTTTTTTTACCATTTTGATGCAACTTAATTTCCGGTTTCAGATTTTTCTCACAAAATGCTGGACTAGCAGGATCCTGTTGGTTTAATAATTTCACTAAGTGCAGTTCAGGGCTTGGATTCTGAAGCCACTGCAAGATGCACAGGCATGAACACACAGTTCAGAACAAAGTACAAGAACAAAGGCTTGAATTAAATGGGTCAGTGATATTTTACTACCTCATTAGAATATCACATGTATTTCCAAAAACTGTTTCTCTCCAGAACGCTCCTCTGGTGATCAGCACACCAAGGTTAACAGAATGGGCAGGACATTGCATGCCCCCTTTCCACATGAACCTACTCTACTCAGTTTCAGGGTATTACCACCAGCAGTTTCTCATCCTAGTGGGGCCGAGTAGGTACTTTGACAGTACTTACTCCCCTGAGGTTCCAAGTGGGAAGAGGAAGGCAAGTGTGAAGTCACTAGATAGTGACTTTCAACCCCGTTTTAAAGACTATCAAAAACAGTGACTGTGTGATTGTTGTTAGTTGACTTTACCATTGAAAAAAAAGAGTACATATTATTTTTTACATAGTTGTTTACTAATCATCAGAAAATGGATGGAGTAGTGTGAATATTTGTTTGTGTGCAAGTGTGTTTCAGAGGAGCAGAGGGAGAGAGTGTGTGTGCGACTGCATTATCCAATCATGTACTCAGCCTTAGGTACTGAGGAACTTAAGGAGAAGTGAAACTTAACTCTTCACTACTGCGCCTTTCCTTCTCATGTTCACTGCTCCGGTTTTATCTGCAGATGGAGAACTGTTAAAATGTAATCTATTTCCTTTTCCTTCCAGGTTAACCCTGGGTCAACCCGAAGTTACCCGGATAACAGAAAATCCAGCTTCAAAGTACAGGCCTCTGGATAACTCCCAAAATCTAATCAGTTGTTCCTTACAATATACAATTTCTGAGATATCCTGTATATCTAATCAAAACCCATCCATAACCTTTTTTTAGTTTTGATGCCAAAAGAGTATACCACCAAAAACATAACCTGTGTGCCTTGGCTGAGGCAACAAATGAGGCAGAAAGATGACATGGCCTTATTGAACAATATGATAAACCTTTGTCTTTAAAAGAAAAACATACAACAGACCCGCCCTTGGACATTAATAAAGCATTAAGTTTTTTGTTTAAAGTGAGAGTGTGTTTGCTTAAGCTTATGTTTTATTGCTGCAGAAATATCTTTCTTTATTTTATTTTATTTTTTAGATCTGCTGAATAATTTTGACAATCCCAATGAAATGGAAAATATATCACTAACCCCTTGTTACGTGCAGATCCTATTATCATATTTGCCTGAAAACTAACCTCTCTGTTCATGGCCTGAAGAGGACCAATTTGGGAGAGCCTGATGCATTGGCTGGTTTCTCTGTTGACTGACCAATCACCACCAGAGCTCACATTTTAAAAGCAGCACACCTTTATGCTCTCTTTTTTCTCTGCTCATTTGTCATGGAGCTTGGACCAGCTAAGCTTGGGGTAACCTGTATATTTCCTGCACGTAGATTTATTTTTGTATAGACACACTCGGGTTAGAGGCTGATGCCACCCACTGTATGTGTTTTTGTTGTCCCATCCGCCCCAACAGGTCCCACAGCTTTTCCCTTTCGCAGTAAATTTTATTTTTCAAAAATTGTTGTACTGCTATTTATTATAAACCAGTTATTATATATATATATAAAAATTAATTTAGGTAATCGTAAACCTTCTCTGTGTTCCAGAAAACCCTAACAAGGCTCTGACTGAACTGTTATTTGCTCAAGGTGCCATTTAGACAATGTGAAGAATGATCCAGATCAGCAGCTTGTGCCTCCAAACGTCTTCAATAGTAATGCTTTTTTTCCCCAGTAGATGGCAACAAAAACTTTGGTCTGTCCACAGGGAACTCTTGTGTTGCTTATCATCTACGGCACTTGAGAAATGTCCCATATAGCTCCAAGAATTATGAAAACTACCTTACCCAACAATAATAAAATGTGGTGGTTACAGTCATCATCATCACCGATTTCTGCAGCTCCAGAGTCAGAGAATGGGATTTACATCTCCTGGATAAAAGCCATCATATTGAAAAACTCTCTCTGAAATGCTGCTCTTCTCAGTAGCTCACACAAAGATTGTCTGGGTGCTCACCTGGCCCAGTTTGATTCCCAGTGGGTCATGCAACTCATCTAGAGGGACATATGTCTCTTTAGCTATACCTCAGCAAAGGAGGAGGTCATGTGTTCAGCAAGGTGGCTCGTCTGGGAGCAATATACAGTAACTCAAAAATTTATAGACAGATTTGAATTAAATCTCCAGAAAATCTTTTGAGATTAATGAGATACAGTACATTTACACTACATTTTTTATATTTAACAGTTGTATATGTGCTTTCAAAAGTTTAGAGGTCAAAGAAAGTTTACCTGTAAAGGTTTAGGTGGATGTTTGGTTCATCTGATATCATAGAAAAAGATAAATATCTCCTAACTTCATTTGAGAGTGTAAATATAATGAAACAAACTGGAAGATGTATTTGTCATACTTGTGTAAAACCTGTAAAACAAAGGTTAATTCATGAACTTGTCTGTGATATATTTATGTCTCGCTTTATTCTTCCTCCAGTTCCACTCAGATGTGTCATCAGAGAAATTACCCTCTCCAACATGTGTATGTAGTTTTATTATACGGTCATACCTCTTCTTGAATAAGCTCGTGCTTATTCCCATTGCTGTAGCATCTACCAGTGTACCATGTAATATCTAACACTTCCATGTATTTACACGTTAAAAATAAAAATGTATTCTTTCACTCTGTAACAGACAACTTTAGGTTGCTGTACAAACATCAAAGAAACAGTAAAATAAATCTAATCTCATAGACATTAAAAACAGAGCTGATCCTCAGCGCTGAAAAAAATAAAACCCTGAAGCGAGTCCAGTCTGCTGGGTTTCAGCGCAGTGGTCACTGGGTACCATTCTGACCAAGGGTGTTCTGGTGGAAGAAGCTGTGGATCTGCTGGGCGCTGGCCTGACCCACAACAGTCTCCAGCTCAGCAGTAGAGGCGTTGCAGAGCTGTTGGATGCTGGAGAAGTTCTGCAGCAGAGTCTGACCTTTGACCCCGCCCACCCCAGGTATCTGCTGGACCAGAGCCAGGATCAGCGGTTCCAGCAGCCGGCTCGTACTCCTCCTTCTGAAGAGCTTCTCTCTGGCCTCCCCATGAACCTGTATACAGAGAGATGTTCCTTTTAAAGTCATCACATCTACTCTGACCTGAATGTAATGCTTTAAATGCCACACCCTGAACTCACTGCTTCTAACAAAATGTCATGAACATTATAAACGACAATGCACACAAATGCAATGCAAATGTATGCAAACAAAAAATATTAAAGCTCAATTTTTAATACTGAATAGAGTTATATATGTGCTTTCAAAAGCACACAAAAAACCCACATTAACCATAATCCTGCATAAGAAACAATGATTGCCACAAATGCAAAATGCCTCAGTGCAACACCATGAATGCCATGACCATGAAACACACAAATTTTACAGTTAAGATTGGAGCCAAAAGCAGAGAAAGGTTCATTTCTGCTGTGTTACCCCATGACTTCTTGCATCTGCATTCACCTGAAAGCGACTCTGTTTTCTGCTTGCACATTCACTCAGACCTTTATGCCCTGCTGAGCTTTTTCCATGCTCTTTTATCTTTTCAACCATTTTTTTGACTAAATGACTGAAATGTACTTCTTGTCACAACCCTAAGGCTGGCTCAACAGATTATGTTAGTACTTACGATCTGAGAGATGAGCTGTAAGGCCTCTATCTGCCCGCTGACGGGCAGCAGAGACAGACCCAAATCAAACACCACAAAGGTCTGTACAGCAGAGAAGTACTGCTCACTGAGTCTAGTCCTCTCCACCAACACCAGCTTGTGGGGGCTGCTACTGACCTGAAAACACAAGCGAGAAAACATCTCCAGACCAGAGAGAAGAGCATGGAGCAGCTGTCATAGATCTAGTTGGTCTGGCTTCATACGTTGCGGTAGCGAACCAGCTTCCTCTTGTAGCTGTTTCCTGCTATGACGTCACACTCGGACACATACAGGACACTGTTTTTGTTGGGAAGGAGGAAATCTGCCACACCAAGCTCACTTTCAAAGAGGATCTTCACATCTCCACCTACAGCAGAAATTAAGCTTGTCTTCATCTGAGAAAATGATGAGAAACACTGATCATGTCAGCCTGCTGGAGCGCTCCTCATCTCTCACACAAAAAGTTTCTTTGACAACAAATGGAGACAAACATCTGATTCTAGAGGTGGACAGCATACATTTTAGATCTAAAAACATCAGGTTTGTCCCTACTTTGACACATGCAGGATTAGAGATGGGCAATATGTCGAGATTTTCAAATATATTGAGACTATGTCACACAACATATAGAATGAGGGAATATCGTTTATACAGTTAGTTTGCCTTGAATCAAAATTGCCTTTTCTTTTGCATTTTGCACAACTGTATTTTTGTTATGATCATTGAAAAGTATTTTTCATTATTTTGATAAACAGCTACTTTAATTTCAGTTAACTATGTTAATGCACATGTGTTGCTGGTCCATAATAAAAGTGCATTTAGCATTTGAGGCTGTAAATTAGAATGGTCTCATCAGTTAATTTACAAAATAAAATATATATATATGTATGTATGTATTATAC
>JAVQJG010253736.1:0-12120 GCA_036024015.1 Craterocephalus amniculus | reverse complement strand
TTTTAGAATCTGGAATTACACGTGACAGTGATTACTTTACTGATGTATGGAGAGGTTCAGCCAATCGGACCAAGTTCTGTGGTCCACGGAGAAAGGTCTACAGGCTGCAGCTGTTTTATGCTCATGTTTTCCAGTCCGGTCTGAAGTCGGCCATGATTCCTTGCTTCCAGGCAGGTCAGCTGCAGATAATTCAAGTCCAACGAGCCCATTGGTTCCTCTGTTATATTTTCTTCTTTGACATTCCTGTATTTTATATTTTCTCTTCTTCTGTACCTGGTGATGGAAATGTAGACATCTCCAGCTGTTTTTATTTAAGTGTTTCCATGAACTTTTGCTTCCAGGCGTGAAGGACTCCGGGAACCTGGACTACGTCTGGTACGATGATGATGTTGATGATGATAATGATGAGGATGCTGATGCTGATGCTGATGCTGATGAAGAGATGGAGCAGCTGCTGGTTGAACCGTACGTGAGCTCCACAAAGAAGCGAGAGGACCAGAAGGACCCAGACTACCAGATTTATCCCAGGTTAGACATCATTATTATGGGAAACTTGACGGGTCCCAGAGGACTTCTTGTTGCGCTCAGACAACCAGAAACAGGAAGAAATGCTGGTAAGAAGAAGCCACTTTCAGCTCACAGTGTTGTCTACTTCTGGGCTGTTTTTCCCCAGTGTCCAGACTCACAGGCGCCCTGGTAGACCCAGGGGGTCCGGTAGGCCCAGGGGGTCCGGGACACCCAGGGGACCTGGCAGACCTCGAATCGAACCAGAGCAGCTAGATTTCCGGGTCCGGCTGCTGCAGGACTGTGAGACGGAGGTGCTCTCCCAAATCGGTACGTTCCACATGTTCAGTCTGAAGGTCATCTCAGAGAGGATAATGTTTATTCTCTAGTACTTCTATCTTCCTTTACGTTTTATTTATTTACTGTTGGGTGCAAAGCTACGATACTCAGGACCAATACGATGTTTCTTTTTGTATAAATTAGTTTTTTTTCCTGCCAACATGGACCCCAACCACCTTCCTCGTTCTGCTGGGCTTATAGGTCCAGTGTGCAGGAAGTGCTGCCATCTAGTGGTGAATCTTTTTACAGATAAACAGAAAAGTTAGACCTCAATAACAAACAATGAAATGCTGCAAAACATTAAATGTTTTGTATCTCCATCTTCCGCTGAGGGGTCTCACGGGACAAGATTTTCCAAGAATTACCGCTCAGTAGGTGTCGGCGATATGGCAAAAATATATCCCAATTTTTTGTCATCCTCATCATAGATATATTGTATGTCTATGATCCTCATGCTTTCATGAGTCTTTATGTTGCTATGGTTAACCACCACCAGGGGGCAGTGCTGAGTTCATAGTTAACCCCGCAATCCTACGGCGGTTTCAGACGCTCTTGGTGGTGGTAATGCGTTGCTATAAAGTTGTTTCTAACCACCAACACACCCTGAACACCAGGAAAAGCCTCATTTCTAAAGCTTGTGTCGTTTCTACTGTGTCTGTCCTCGTCTTCATTCTTCTTCTACAGTTGTATAGTTGTACAGTTGAAACACAGCCACTGATGGGTACTAATCAGTCGGATTGTCGGACATCGGATCGATCAACGTTAAAGTCGACTTTTATCCACTTTTATGTAGTTCTTTTGCCTTTTTCTTTAAAAAGTTTTCTTACTAAAAATGATCTCAAACTTGGTTGAACGTTTTTTTTCTTCTCTAACGGAGTTTCCTGGCCTCCGTCTTCCCTCCAGTGCTGAAGAACAGTCCGGTTCAGGACCTGCGGTGTCGCCCGGGTCTGCAGGAGTCAGACTTCCTGGAGCTCCTGAGGTCCTTGTTCCCCCAGCTGGCTGGCGGAGAGCCCTTCGACCTCTTCATCACCAACCGCGGGAGGAAGCTGCAGCCTCTGGAGGTGCAGACTCTGACTCCGGACGAGGTCTACAGGAGCATCAGGTCCCGCGGGAGGTCCTCGCTCTACGTCCGGCTGAAGGTCAGAGGTCTGGATCGGGTCTGAGCCGACCCTGTTTCTCTGTGCTTCTTGTTGAACTTTGGGACTTTTACAGACAGCGAAGGACCCTCGTCCTCCAGGGGAACCGGGGTTGGACTCAGGGACGTCCACCGCTCAGACAGAGGAGACGTCGGGGTAATTAGAAACTAAAGGGGGGGGGGTGTCAGACCTCATCTCGCAGACTTTATTGACCCTTCAAACCTTTTGTCTTTGCAGGGTTGTGAAGAGGAAGCGGGGCAGACCTCGGCTCGGTGAAGAACCGACCCACCATGACCTGAGGATCTGCATGCTGGAGGACCCTCCGCCCGGCGAGCTCCAAGAAACCAGTAAGTCTTCACTGGGTTGTCTGAGAGTAAATCCTGACCCACCAAAACCTGCTAAAGTCCCCGTCTTCAGTCTTGCAGAGGTCGCCGGTCCACCACCTGACGTGCCCTCGCTCCCTGCAGGAGGCGGACTTCGTGGACCGGCTGAGGTCCATCTTCCCTCAGCTGGCTGGCGAAGACAAGAAGTTTAACATCTACAAGTCGGACCGGACCAGGACGCTGCAGAGGATCCGGGTGGAGACGCTGACGCCGGAGGAGATCCACAGGAGCCTGAAGTCCGTCGGGATCACAAAGACCATCCTCTACATCAAACTCAAGGTGGGTTCCAGGATATTTACAGAGTATTTATCATCCCAGCCGGTGTTGGGCCTGACATGGACGACCTGATTAGACCAGTATCTACAACCAAGTGGAACATCCAGTTCCAGGATGTTTTGATCGTCCGGTGCTGGACGAAGAAGCCGTGGACAGTCCTGGTAACCATGAATACTCGGTTTAGTGGTCTAGGGGGTCCAAGGAAGGGGACTGACCCTTCCTAACACCCTTTGTGGAATTAAGAAGGACCTAAAACTACTGAACTGTCAGATTTAAGTGAGATAGTCCGCCGTCGTCTTCGTCCTGCCTCTTCTCTGAGACCATAGGAGGGTGACTTCCTTTGTTTCTTCAAAGTTCCCCAGAAGGAACTGGAAGGCTGTTTGTTATTCAGCGGTTAAATTGCAATGCTTTCATTAGATCTGTCTCATGTCCAGCTAAAATAAAGCCAACAAGTACAGCAATCTGAAACGGCTACATTTTCTGAAAGTGTCTTAAGTCAATGCTGGAGTGTTTTTATTCTGATGTTTCAACAAAGGCTACAGTAACACGATATTTTTAAATTATTAAAACAAATTAAATATGTATGATTAAAATCTTCTACTTTGGGTTTTCATGTAAATATTAATTTAGAATTAAGGTTTACATGGAAAACAAATTCTCTTAATTCCACTTTAAATCCAGGGGTTGGGCAGGGCTCTGATTGGTTGGATGGTGGAAGTGACGTACCGTACGTACGTTTACCTTAAGTTAAAAACTCTCCTTCCTGCTTCGTTTCTTTCCATCAACAACATGAGAAAACGTCAGAATAAGAAGCATTTTGGCTTGATGTGGATTCCAGTTATGAAGCAGAAGCTAGCCGCTAGCATGCTACGTCACTGTGGGATGAACTTAAAGGGAAATGGAGGTTTCCATGATAGAGGATGAGAGAGGAATTATCAGATTTAGGATTAAATCATTCATCCAGAATTAACATTTAATCTGGAATTAAGTGTTTACATCCTAGTTTTTCTCAAGTTTAAAGAGGAATTAACTTTAAATCTGAATTAAAGAGGAATTAAAGTTCATGTTCTAATTAAACACTAGATTTGATGCCGTCCGTCGGTTTCCTTACATCGGCTGTTTGTTATTAATTGACTTGTAAATATGAATCTATGACAATCAGATTGTCAGTAAAGCGCCTTGAGATAACGATGTTATGAATTGGCTGTATACAAATTAAGTTGAATTGAATACATGTGAATGTGGTCAATAACTTGTTAACAAATCTCTTTTAGACACAAGAGGATGAAGAAAAGGAGGGGGAGGAGCTTAACGTCATGCCAAGCGTAGACAGTACACCGTCCTCCGACTCTGCGATGGAGGACGGAAACCCTGTGCTGCGCTCCAGGTGGGTACGCACTTGTCCGACCGTTAATGTGAAGAGAAGCTTCAGACTAACGGACTTTGCCTCCTCTGCAGACCGGATGCTTCCAAGTCACAGCAAGCAGACCCGGACGCTGCGGAGGATGCCGAAGAAGAGAGCGACATGGAACCCCGCGACGGCGAAGATGGAGACGAAGACTGGAAACCCAACGACTGGAAACCCGATCCCGGAGACGGGAAGCCGAGAAAAGTTGGAAGGTTGGGTCCCAGGAGCAGCTTGAAGCGAAGCAAAACGCCCTGCAAGGTGTGCAACCTGACGTACAGCTTCCAGGGCAGCCTGATCCGACACGCCTGGAGCCACGTGGACGAGGCGCCGAGCGTCTGCGGGATCTGCGGAGGGACGTTCGCCTCTTCGGACGAACTGTCCAAACACCTCCGAAGCTACCAGAAAACCTACGACTGCTCGTACTGCGGGAAGAGCTTCTTCACCGTCACGGGCCTGAACAACCACGTCACCATTCACACCGGGAACCGCCCCTACAAGTGCGACACCTGCGGCAAGACCTTCTGCAGCATCTCCTCCCTGAGCGTCCATCGCTGGGTCCACCAGACTGATCGGCCGTACAAATGCGACATCTGCTCCAAGACGTTCGGCCTGATGGGGCAGCTCCGAGCTCACAGGAAGGTCCACCTGAGCCGGGACAAGTACCAGTGCCACATCTGCGGCCGGGTCCTTTACGACCTCCGCTCGCTGACCCGCCACAAGATGACCCACTCCGGGGAGAGACCGTTCCCCTGCAACGTCTGCGGGAAGCGCTTCAAGCTGCCCGGCTCGTTGAAGGCCCACGAGAAGACGCACACGGTGAGGGAGCGTCCGTTCCTCTGCCACATCTGCTGCAAGACCTTCATCACCAACGCCACACTGATGACGCACATGAAGACGCACAGCGGAGAGAGACCGTTCGTCTGCGTCGTGTGCGGGAAGGGCTTCCTGTTCAAGGCCGAGCTGAGGAACCACTCGCGGGTTCACACGGGCGAGGCGCCGTACGGCTGCTCGCAGTGCGGCCGCTTCTTCAAGCTGAAGACCACCCTGAACACCCACATCCGGAGCCACCTGGGCATCAAGAAGTACATGTGCAGCGTGTGTGGAAAGGCGTGTTCTCGCCAGGAGCACCTGACCGTCCACATGAGGACGCACAACGGAGAGAGACCATACAAGTGCAACCTCTGTGACAAGGCCTTTACGCAGAGCCACTGTCTGAAGACGCACATGAAGAGCCACCAGAACATAGAAAATGCCGTCCTGGGGCCGTCTACATCCTAAAAACACTTTTCTGGTACCGTCTACATCCTGAAAAAGTAAAAACGCTTTCTCGAAACTATTTACATCCTTAAGTAGCCTGGGAATGCCTTCCTGGAACCATATTTGTGCTGAAACTGTCCGGAAACAATTTTCTGGATATGTCTATGTCCTGAAGTAGCCTGGGAATGGAGCTGCTTCCCTAACATCCTTAAAATGTCTTCCTGGAACCGTCTAAGTCCTGAAACAGTCTGGAAACAGGACGCACAATGGAGAGAGACCCTACAAGTGCACCCTCTGCAACAAGGTCTTCACGCAGCCCTTCATGAAGAGCCACAAGAACGTAGAAAACGCCATCCTGGAGCCGTCTACGTCCTGAAAATACTTTCCTGTCGTGAGACTGTAAAAACGCTTTCCTGAAACTGTCTACATCTTCAAGTAGCCTGGAAATGCCTTTCTGTAGCTGTCTGCATCCTGAAATGGTCTGAAAAAGCCTTCACAGAAACACATTTGTCCCGTAACAGTCCGAAAAAACTTCCCTGGAACCATCTACATCCTGAAACAGTCCAAAAACATTTTTCTGGAACTGTCTATGTCCTGGAGTAGTTTGGGAACGCCTTCCTGTAGCTGTTAACATCCTTAAACTGACATAAAAATGCCTTGCTGGAAACATCTACTTCCTGGAAACTAAACTGCATGAAGACGCCTTCCTGGAACCGTCTACTTCCTGAAGCACCCTGGGAACTCCTTTCTTTAGCGTTAGCATCCTGAAATGGTCTGAAAACACATTCCTGGAACTGTATATTTTCTGAAAGTTCTCCAAAAACCTGCTGTTGTGTCCCAGCTTGTTCCATACCAGATAAAACGTGATGGATTCAGCACGTTTCGTGTTACTGTCAGACAGTAAATGGGACTTTATCGGAGGAAAGTTATCAGTCAAAGTCACGTAAAAAGATCTGATGTTTGGTTGAAAAATGTGTTTTATTCCATGAGCTGTGGAAAACGTGTTCTTTAGATTCGGCCAATCACAAAGCTTCACCATCAGTCAGTCAAACCAAAACAGCTGGTTTCGTACGGAGAAGATGTGAGACGGTTATCTGGAACTACCTTCTGCTTTGGACCAATCAGACGAGACCTCTGGGAAGTCTAGAACTTCCTGGTCTGGCTTTTCTGCTCCTGGAAGGATTTCGGATGTTTCGTAGCATCGTTGCTACGCTAGTTTTTCTATCATGGCCTAGACTCGACTCGGCAGTCTAAAGCTTGTTAGATACAGACTGAACTTTATTCTCCAGGTGCGGAGACGACGAACAGTCAGTTATGGATCAGTCATTTCAGATTTTAACAAAAACTCTAACACTCTACGTCACATTTCCTGTGTAGATGTTCTATTTCTTCTCCGCCTCCACTAGCTGTTCTTGTTTAGGTTCTTTCTATGTTTTTTTTCTTTGTGGCGACCGATTCACATCTAAAATCTTCTTGTAAAGGTGAAGATGGTAAACTCTGACTTCATGGACGATCTTTTCTCATTGAAACACAACAAAACCGGATCAGACTGGTTTAGTTGTAAAATAAAACCCACATCCATCAGTTGATAAACTTCTGAGACCTTCTGCATCACTTTGTGGTAAAAATACAATCTTATCACACATAAACAGTAAAAATTTTAAATTAGTTTTTATACTACAGACTTCAGATGAAAATAATTGGACATTATTTTCTCTTGGGTCGGGGGGCAATCATTAAAATTGCGCATTCTGAACACGAGTAATTGAGTTAAACACATTTACTGTAATGTGGATGTTCTTTAGATTTAACAGTTGCTATGTTCAGAAGTATCATGGGTGGATATTTCTCATGTTATCTGTGTAGATCTCTGGTCCATCTGCAGATGTAAATAATTAAACCACCAAAGCGAATGTAAAGGATTGTACCTGTTCATGTTTCTAAATGTTAGCTGCAGTCATAAGATCCGCCAGCAGATGGCGACATCGACCGTCTGATGGAGCTCCAGTCGGGAGGAAGAGGAGGAAAACCATGCTTCATCCGGCTGGACTCAGAGATTTCTCAACTGAAGGCCTTAACTAGTGACGTCATGTAGGATGTGAAGATGTTTGTAGTCGTTTATGATCACGTCTCCAAGGTCTCTGTGGTTTATGGAACCGAACTGTCTTTCAATAAAAATATGTTTCATTAACAAAAACGTGGATTTACTTTCAGAGACAAAATATCCCCAAACTCCAAAAGAGTGATTCTGCTGTTACCGTGGACAAAAATTTACATCTGATGGAAACAGAAAACTGGAAATAAACCTTAAAATGTCGCTTAAAAAGTGACATTTTAACTTAAAAGGTTCGCATTTCCAGGAACCGCTAGCTGTGGAGACATCGTGGAAGCAGACACTCACATCGGGAATGAAAAGTTTTAGTTTCTGTCGACTTAACTGGAGCTCAGTTTATCCAGCAGCTTCCAGATCAGAGGAGGTTTCCATGATGACGACAAAATCCTTAGAGGACTAAATAAGTCCAGGATGAGTTGCCATGTTAATTAGTGCTGGAGAACCGGTCTGACCGGGACAACTGTCCATTTTAGTTACCATCTTTATAAATTAGTGATAAATTCTGCATCGTTAAATGTTAAAATCACAGAACAGCCCTTTAATTGTTTCTAGAATAATAAAAACCAGTTGGAGTAAAACATGGTGAGCGACGGCGCCTGGAGGTTCTTCATGTAGCCGTGAACGTTTCGTACAGTGTCAGAAGAACTTCGCAGAGGATCAACGAACACAGAATAACGATGATTTTCTATGCAGGTTACTCGTAGTAACCACATCCCCCGTCTCGTCGTTTTCAGCTCAGTGACTTTAACCGAGTCCTTCGGTGGAAAATCCCCCCCCCCCCCCCCCTGACCAGCATCCTCCTCATCACGGAAACTTCCAGACCCACATGTTCCATCCCGCCTCTGCTTCTGCAGTTCTGTCTGCAGCACCGTAGCCGTAGTGTCACATTTTACCTTCAGCCCATCATCATCATCCGTCATCTGGTCCGGCTGAGAGCCCAGACTGAGCTGGACCATGGACATCTTGATTTAATGAGTTAGGAGTCCCCAGTTTTTTTTTTATAACAAAGACATACGTAAAATCAGAGTCTTTCCTGATAAATAAAGAGCATTTTTAGTAAAATCCGCTGAATGTGCGGCGCTGTAAGGATGAAGGATCTGGAGATCCGTCGTGTTTCTGATGAAGGTCGGACCCCGAACCCAGCAGGACGTTTAGGTTGTTTACATTTAGGTTTGAAGATCTTTATCGCCTCCCTCTGACTCCGGCCGAGTCCGAAGCTTCGCAGCTGAGCGCATGTGACAGCCGAGCTGGCAGATCCACGGGGAGACTCACCCCCTGAGACCAACGCTGAACCTGGGGGGGAGGAGGGGTCGGAGGTCAGAGTGCAGCCAGAAGATGAAGGAAGCTAAAAATTAAACCTGATGTAAAAAAGATTAAAGGTTTGTTTCCAGATGTTTTCTTCAGTTTTACACCTGAAAGACGAAAAAGATGTTGTTGACCTAATTGCTGTTGATCTGCTCATTTATCATTACAGTTAAGCTTTGCTACTCTATCTGAGGGGGGGAGGGGCACTAGATGTCAGTAATAATCGAACATTCATTTCTGAGTGTTTCTGAGTATTTCTGTGTGAATGATGACGTATAAACAGATTCCTTAGCGACACCGTCTTCAGTCTGAGGTTGTAACCACTAAATCAGGGGGGCTAAAGTAATTTAAGTTCAGAGCAACATATGACAAAAATTTAATCTCAATTCAGCTGCACCAGTAAAATATCAACATCCTAAACAAAAAAATAAAGCATTTTCTTTTGTATCAGTGCAAATAGTCACAAATGCATCATCAATTTTCATTTTAAATGAGTTTTCCTTTTAGAAATTATTATGGATTTAAAATATCTTCAGAAAAAACAATAGAAATTTTGACAATGTTCATCATTTTTATATTTTATTTTATTGAATATTTGTATCATATTTACTTTTCCTTACATTTTTATTAATAAGAATTTATCTAATTAATATTTCACATGTACAAATATGTTTCATATGGTTTAGATTATCATTTTATTTATATATCATACACTTACATGTGCATTGCAACCTCCAGATCATATCTAGGTTTTAATATATATATATGTAAATTTCCACGTACTGAACTGACTCATCTGTTAAGAAGGATTTAAAAGACAGAACAAGTCTTACTCCTGATAGCGAAAAAACCAACCTCAGGTGGAGAATTTAGGAATGAGTCTTTTTAACATTTACCAAATTCATCCCGCGGGCCAGACTGAACCCTCCGGCTGGCCGCTTCTGGCCCCCCAGGCTTTATGTTTGACACCCCTGTTGTAAAAGTAAAAAGCTTGAGTGAAAGTTTAACTGGGAGAGGACAGGAGAGGAGGACATGGTCCATGTCATCAGTGCTGTGCTGCACATTAATCACAATAACACGAGCTGAACAGTGAAAGAACCAGAGGCAGCTGCATGACAGGCGGTTTGAGGCGGTGGGCGGGGGTGGGGGGTGGAGGGGGGGTTGATTGGTTTATAACATCATGGACACGAGTTCATCCAACCAGTCGGCCAGTCTGACTCATCTTCACTCCTTCAGCGGTTTATCTTCCCTCCGTCAGCATGGAGCAGATGCCCGTCAGAGGAGTAAGTACTTCTCCTTCATCACTAACAATTTAATTTTGATCTTATTTTTCTTATTTTTCTGGCTCACTTTATCACTAATATCAACACATAATTAAATATTTTACAATTTTCCTTTGAGGATGAAAGTTTGCTTCGTTTTATTTTTTAAGACTTTGTGGTCTGCATGTCGTTCTGGACTCGTTTACTCAGAGCTCCTCCTGATTACTTTCTTTTATTTTAGATTTTTTTTTTAGCATGTTAGTGGACCTGATAGAGGAAAGGAAAGAAATAAGAGAAACCAGACGAGGCATAAAAAAGAAAGCACAAAGGATTGAAAACAAACTGTAGAGTAACAAAGCAGACAACCATCAGAAGCAGCACCAGGAGGACAAACGGACAAATACTATGAAAACATTTCAGGTGTTGCAGCAGCGTGAGCAAGAACCGACATATAAAAAGTTAAATGCGTCGACATCGTACAGCAGCAAAGCTTGTTGCACTACATGAGAAGTGACAACTTCATCAGGCGAGAAGCGTCATTGTGTGACCCGTCAGTGTTTTTCTCATTACGATAAGACTGAGAAAAATCAATTCACACAAATGTACACAATTTATTGTTTCTTTTCTTTTTTGTCTTTTTAAAACCTTTTTTACTTGTCTTCCTCTGTATTATGTCAGCAGAATGAAGGTTTGGTTGCTGTGTTGTGTTTTCTTCATTTAAATGAAAAAAAAAGGTGAAAAAAAAAACA
Source organism: Craterocephalus amniculus (assembly GCA_036024015.1). NCBI lineage: Eukaryota > Metazoa > Chordata > Actinopteri > Atheriniformes > Atherinidae > Craterocephalus > Craterocephalus amniculus. The sequence goes on along the minus strand of JAVQJG010253736.1, from coordinate 1,388 downwards.
CATTTTGAAATTTCTCTCTTTTACCTTGCTGCTGTGTGGTGTTCTTCGCATTTAAATGCTTAATTTTCTGCTGGTTCAGAGATATTCCTGCTGAATAAATCTTTATGTGATGGGAAATTTTTTGGGACAAATGGTTCCTGATTCTATTTTTTCACATTTTCGGGGGTTAAAAAATGCAAATAAAACACACGAAACAATCAGCAATATCGAAGAATCACAGATTCAATTGAATCGGCACCCAAAAAAATTGAATAGGGAGGAAAGTACATCGCCCTTTAAGACCCCCTGCTCTTCCACCTGACCCATTTTCTCTACCAGCTGGTTCTACGGGTTCTAAGCGAAGCGTGAACATCATGTAGATCCATTCCAACATCAGGGTCCAACAGATCTGAGTTCCCTCTGGAAGAAACGTGTGGTGCAGATAGCAGGCAGAGGAATAATTCATAATTTGTGAGCGCTTCCTGTAAAGTTTACCCATCTTGTTCCAGGACACGGGACTGGTGAGTGGGGGGAGGCCATCCCCTGCAGGACCGAGCTGTGGTGGGTGAAAACATGAAGCTGAACTCATGACAAATCAAACTACTCTGGTTCTAATCTGCCGCTTTTGTTTCATGGTTCAGGTAAACAGCTGTTTGACTGGTGTCCACAGCTGCAGTACCCGAGTCCGACCAGCAGGGGGCTACTCAGGACGCCACACACTCCAATCACCACTGCTGCTGCGGTCAGTGTTTACCTAACTACATCTGTGAGTATGGAGGGCCACACCGGCCATAATCAGAAAGAAATGAATGAATAAATGAATGAATGAATGAGGAATTGAAAATCTGTCATTTTTCATATTTTCCACTGACTGATGGAAATTAGTAGCACTTGGGGGAATAATAGCATCAGGGGAAGTACACAAGTGGGGGAAAGGAAGTGTGTAAAAAATGGAAATGTGGCAAAGTTAAAATAAATGAATAAATAAATAAATGTGGAAATAAAACAAATAAACATGGAAATTATAAATTGGAAATAAAACGTTTATAAAAAACAAATTTGTTACCTTGGGATTAAATTCAAATGTTGGAAAAAACATAAAGTGTGTAGAAAATATGAAGAATAAATGGATAAATCAATGAAAAATATGAAAACATTAATTAACGAGGAAATTAATGGTGTGATATCAGTAATTTTTTTGATTTTATTCACATATTCCCTTAACTGCGTGTTAACCTCAACCAATCACTGGAAAATGTGAAAACTGACGTATTTAATCATTTATTGTCTCATTTGTTCATTCATTCAGTTATTTCTGATTCTGGAAGGTGTGACCCCTGGAAACAAAGTTAAAATAAATGAATAAATAAATAAATGTTGAAATAAAGCACATAAACATGGAAATTAAA
>JAVQJG010253727.1:0-14098 GCA_036024015.1 Craterocephalus amniculus | reverse complement strand
GGATTGCTGACGAGACTCAGGTGCGTGACGAGTAGCAGGTGCAGGGAGATGGCCAGGAGTAACTTCCAATGACAGACAGAGGGAGACAAAGGGGAAAACCAGGGCCTGACCATGACAAATGAGACATTTACTGTGACTTCACCATAATAACGTTTTTCTGGGACCAAACGGGGACTATACCCACTGTTAACATTGCAGTTTTACTGGATCTGTTCATTACAAAAGTACTGTTTCTGATTTGAGGATGTAAGGGATATTTACCGGATCTGTAAACTGTCATAACTGAGCCATAAGAGCCAGATTTGGCCCCAATATGTCTGCTATATGGCTCTCTTAATTCCTGAAGGCCTGAGGTGTTCTGGATTTATCCCAACAGGGAGGACACCCTTTAAAAGACCCAAAACAGTCTGGAGGGGCCATTTTGTGTGACTGGCCGATGAATACCTTGGGCTTGAGGAAGTTCGAGAGAAAGGAAAGTCTGGCTATCTCTGCTCATACTTATCCCCCCGCAACAAGGCCTCGATCTGCATCAGAAGATGGATGGATGGAAGTTATACAGCGAGTCATACTTGTCTGAAACTAAAATGCTTCGATGCCAAAGCCTATGAAAATTAGCTCCATTCACTTCAACGGCCTCCACAGTCACCACATCTCAGTCCAATATTCCACCTTTGGGATGTGGTGGAACGGGAGATTCTCATCATGGTGCAGCAACTGTGTGATGCATTATGTAAATAAGGAGCAGAACCTCTGAGGAAGGTTTCCATCACCTTGTTAGATCTGACACCTATCATCATAAACCCAGACAAAGTTCAAAGATTAAACAATAAAACAGCTTATTTGTCTCTTTTCATATCATCTAACTAACTTCACCACATGACTGACAGTCCACCTTTCTTTGTCTGAAAGACTCCGGGAAAATTGAGATGAAAGAAAATTTACAATCTGAAGAATCCCCAGTCGCTCAGAGTCGCGCGGAGGCATGATGTTTGTTACAGTAGAAGCACAAGGAGATGTGGCTACGTCTTTTGTGTTGGGAATATGAAGCTTTTTCTGATTTTCTCAGTTCTGTGTTTGAAGCTGCACAAGTCGTTCTCCACACGCCCACGGGGGTCTTGGTGGCTTTAAAGCTCAAACTCCTCAGTGGAAGTCACTCAAAAATATATGAAAAGATTCAACTGGAGTTTTATTCAGAAGTCTAAACTCTCAACTCCTGCATGTGTGCTTCAGTTCGTGTTGCTAAATACTGATTGAGCCGAACTGTTTTTACTTGCCAAGATGTCTCTGAGGGATGAAGCAAGTTGGAGTTTTTTATTTTCCTTATGGATGCTACAGAGGTAGACTAAACAAGATTTCATCATGTCCAGCTTGAGAGGATATTACAAGCTTTGATTAAACAAGCTGTGCGGCACTTCCAGACCCCGAGTGTCAAACAGCTGCAAATGTAAGTTCAGTGTGGAACCCAGAGTGAGAGTCCTGTGTTCTACAGCATGAAGGGAAGAGTATTTCTAACTGCTAATATATTGTCCAATGTCTTACATCCAAATTAGGATTTGCTGCCTGAGCTGTGTCTTCTGTTCTTATAGCGACCACCTTATTGGTTTTTAGCAATATACATATTAAAATCACCTCTTGGATTTAACTTAAACATGACAGAGTCTCCTACTGGATAATTAACTGGGTAGAGATGTTCAGCAAGTTACTTACTTTGACCCTGACTGATGCAGAGATTGCTTCTCATTTCTTCAACAACCATGTTTAAAGACACATAGGTCCCAGTGTCAAATTAATTCCTTTTATTTCAGAATTGAACTTAATTCCACTTTAAAGAGACGATACATGACAATTAAACACTTAATTCCGAATGAACAGTAATTCCAAAATAAACTTAAGTGGCTGGTTTATTCCACTTTTAATTACGAATGAGATCATTCCTCTATCATGTATACCATTTATATGCTTTAAAGGGATATTGTGTAACTTTTGGCAAGTAGTTGTCCTAAACCTGTAATTTCCCCTAAAATTAATCTTTTGACTCAAATGTCAGCCTAATACGAGTATTAATGATTACTACGTTGGTGCTCCGAAGGGCTGATTGTAATTTTGCATGAGCGGATTCCTTAAAGGTTTGTCAAATCTCAATTTGTGATTCATATTTCTGAGATATTTCTGTTCATTCTAAATGACAGAAATTACTGAGTCAGAATAAAAACATATAACCGTAGTGAATCTGTGGTCACTGCAATTTAAAGAAAACAATTAATGTTTAAATCTTAGGCAAATACACACAAGGTATCATAGGTACATCATGCAGTATACATGAAACAGAGATTTATTTCATTCAGATACAAAAATGCACAAACCGTGTCAAGTGAGTATCATGACGTTGATTTAAAGAAAACCTTTGTACAATAGTCATTCTCTAATTGTGTCTTTTTTAGCAATTTTTTTAATCCTAGTTTTAAATAGTTTAATGCTCTTTGAGATTTTTCCACATCTCAAGTGCAATACAGATAAAATGGGCATGTCGTCATTGTAGCTTGATAGTTCCAAAAAGTGCTTTGTAGTGAATCAGAAGGAAGCTCCCAGTTTTAATTTAATTGCATTGGCTAAAAATAATCTCCTTCTAAAATGCAGCTCCAGCAGAGATGTTTATATTTAAAAGGAAGAGGGAATCCACTATGGTAGTCAGGGTACTCACCACAGGGCGATTCTATCGCAGATCCCAACAAGTACCACCCTGTGAACCCGTGGTGATAACAAACACAGCAATGTCCACGATAACCCACACTGCTACCCCCCCACAGTTGGTCCCACTGCCTAAAAGAAGGAGGGAAAATAAATAGAGATGACGCTCAGTTGGTTCAGTTTACAATCAGGATCAGTAACAATAGTAAATACAGTCTGGACTGGCTTCAGTCAAAGCAGCAGTCTGGTCCTTAATCTGAAATGATGACAGTCTGGTTAAACACCTATCACTGACTAATTCACTTTTCAGGGACCTACCCTCCAAAATAACTGCATATGTTTAGGTTACCTTGCCCCTTTTGAGGCCCTGCTTCAAAGGAAGACGGAACAGCAGCAGGGTGACTATAGTGGTTCAGATGAGGAGACAAGTGCTGCGCTTCTCTTCAACAGGATTACAGGACATATCAGCTAAGTTAATCTCAAAACACAGCTCTACCAACTCTACTTCTCACTCCAAACAACTTTCACGACTTCTACCAGGTCCAGACAAGCGAACACTAATTACCAACACCTGTACTTTTATAAAGCAGGAAACTCTTAGAGATGCATGGATTGCGGTTGCACCCGCGGATAACCGTGGATCGGGCGGATGACGTGTCGAAAAATGAAGATTTTAATTTCATTCAGGCGGGTTACGGTTGAAGCACTCAAATAAAAAAGCTATTTTAAATATTATTCCAAATGTAAGGAAACTATAGAGTAAAACCTTTTGATCATGCAATCAACTGCAAAATTAACTTCTTTATTTTGCAGTAGGCTAGTATAACAAAAAAAAAAGCTAGATAGGTTAAGTGATAGGTTAAAGCTGCATGTTTCAGGAAGGTTCGGCGCCGAGGGGACACAAGTAGTGCACTGATACAGGAGAAGACTAGCCAAAGAAAAAAACAAGCAACACTGTCAGCAGCAAAAGTGTGCATAATCATGGCATCTACTACAGTCTAACTGCACATTCAGCATGCTCAGAGTAGATAGAACGCAGCTTTTCCTTTTCAAGGGAGATCAGTGTCTCGCTGCAGGTGCAGAACACAAGTGTCGACAAATGCGGCGCGTGCAGGCGTGGATCTGCCCCTGTGTGGATTGTTGAGGTGATGCTGCGGGTCCCTCTCTGGCTGGTGTCTATTGGGGCCTCAACTGACTCTTCCTCCATGTTTCTCCATGCACTACTGTGCGCCTGCTCCCTTTCTGTGTTGATTCTCTCATTAACTTCCCACAGGGTAGCCTATTTTATGGACTACCTGCATAAGTTTCTGACTTAATGCACCTGGCCACAACGTGGCCTTTTGCACATCAGGAGCAGCGTAACAGTTGGAATATCAGTGCTGTGACTGCATTCTGAGCTAAATCAGCCCACAATGGGCTAATCGATGTGCCTGCTGATCTCGATTGCTTAGAAGATCTTAAGATCATTCTTAAATCTTAGAAACGTTCTTATCACGGGAAAACCGGGCCATTTAGACTACAATAGCCGAGGCATTTTTAATAGCCCTAAAAACTATTTTGCGGATGGCAGAATTGAAAATTGGTAAAAAATTGTTTGTGCGGGCGGAAGGAGATTTTAAGAAGCGGTTGCGGATGAAAAAATAAGTCATCAACGCATCTCTAGAAACTCTAGTTCCTCTCACACCTGTGTGTCAGCCCTCCCTTGGGTACAGGATGGAAAGCCACCAAATGCCGTAACTTGTTTGGGTTCCTACTGTCAGATACTAATACTTTGAGACATGCAATACACACTGGTCTCTCTTCTTTTCTCTCTACTACCATCACCATTACTTGATCAAGACCAATTTTTCGTCATACAGGTATTTTCTTGCCCCCTCCCCCCTTTTATAACTCTGGTTCTCCCAGTTTGGAATCCACTAATATGTAATTCTTCTGTCCAGAAGATGGCTCTGTAAAGGTAATTTGATGAAAAGCTTCAAAGCTTCACAAGGCTTCCCTTTTACATCGTTAGCTATTCCATCTGTTGATTTTTTTTCTTCCATATTCCAAGATAACAGTGTGTGTTTGGGAGTGTGTATAATACTTATACTTCACTTATTCTTAATTTAGACAAATTATTTATATATTCCCTTTTTTGTTTAACTGCTGAGCACATTTTGCCTCTTTCTACTCAGATCAGATCAGCAGGAGGCTCAGACAGGAGTCAGTCAGCAGGTGGTGATTATGGTCAAAATAAAACAGCTGTGGCTCAAGGTGATGCATATAAAGCAATCTTTCCCACACCTGGACCCCAGAAGCCCCCACCCTGGACATTTAACAAGTCTCCATCGTCCAACTCAACTCATTACAAAGAGTAGGTCACCTCCAGAGCTCTTCACAAAGGTAATTAGATAATTACTCCGTTACAAATATGAAGCTTTGGCAGAAGTTCAAGTCAGATATGTGATCCACGCTCTGGATGCCTCCATCCTTACCCAACCAATCAGCCTGCTTCCCATCCTTTTTAAAATCCATCCATCCATGCGTTTTCCATGGGTGGGCTGGAGCCTATCCCAGCAATTATCAGGCGAGAGGTAGGGTATACCCTGGATAAGTCGCTGGTCTATCACAGGGCCACACAGAGAGACAACCAATCACACATTCACTCACTCCTAGGGAGGATTTAGATTGACCAATATTCCTAAAATCCATGTCTTTGACAGTGGGAGGACTGGTGGAAACCCATGCATTCACAGGGAGAACATGTAGACTCCACATAGAAAGGCTGCTGTTTCAAACCCACCTCCAGCTTAAACCAGCAGCCCCCTCTCGCCCAAATTCTGCCGGGGCAGATACATCTGAAAAACCACCTTATGAGAGTACAAAAACCTTTCAGCGTTATTTGAAAGGTTTTTCTTAAAACACTTTTTCCTTTACCAGTTTTTTTATTGGGACATTTAGGTTTTGTGCAATTCGCAGGGTAATGGAAATGCAACTACTGGCTTGATGCATAAAAGCGCACACAAAACGAGCCTATTCCATCTCTGAATCAGAAGAGTCTGAGTCAGATTTTCTGAATCTGAAAGTCAACTATCAACTCCATTCTGCCTCAGCCATTTCTCAAATCACATCCATCTGCAACCAAAGCACATCTGCTTTGACTCTGCACATCAGCTGATTTGCCCATTTCCATGTTAAGCTTGTGGTACATCTTCTTCATCCAGAGTTTCAACAGCTTATATTTTCTTCTGCATCCTCTTTAAGTTTACAACCTTATAATCCACTTATATTCAACATCTTGTTTTCTGATTCAATCAATTTCATGTTTGTCTTTAATGCTGCTCTGTTCTGTATGCCACTCTTTATATAAAAGAAAATATAAGCTATTATAGCATACAAATAAAGACTAAATGTAAACAAAGAAGGACCTGTTTAAAATGGTGAAAGGCCCCAAAGTAACTCATAAATTTTGTTGTTTGACTGTGTTAGATACCATTCTTGCACACAACTAGTGGAAACCAGTTAGAGTGTGTGTCTTTTGGATGGGTGTGTGGTGAGTAATTAATAAGGGATCACAAGCACTTTTAATCCTCTTTCCTGTTCATGTTAGTGCATCCATGCCCCAAGCCCCTGCACAGCAGTTGCTCAACTGATCTGAAGAATTTAAAGACATGCGGGTGGTCCTCTGGGACAACCAGAGTCCAGCTCCATAAGCAATATAGACCATTAAACTCTCCATCTGCACCCAACATGTTGACTTTTAGTCAAATTCACTTAGACTGCATATTTTTCACAATTGAAGCGTTATAAGTGACTGACTTTTCCCCCCTCATCAGTAAATGAGCACTGATTCACATCGAAAAGGCCAAAACAAGCTGTTGTTATTTGTCTTTAGGATTAAATAGCCCCATTGATGATGGTTTCAGGTGGCCTGTGTGTACCCTCCCGACAGACTTCTTCAATCAGCGATCCTTGAATTGAGACTCCTTGAGAGTCAATCTGTGCTTAATTGAAATCATTGGACTTAAACAGTAAAATCTATCTGTAAAAAGCCTCACTGCTGATGGTTTAGTTGAATCTGTGATATTTGACCTGGACAACTAGTCTATGGAAACTTTTGTTAGATTTAGCTAAAATACACTAACCTCATCAGGTCCACCTTCTATACCAGGTGGGTCACTGTTGTTCATCAAGAACTGCCTTAATTTGAGGTCCACCATATCCTGAAGGTGAAATTTTGGATTGAGATCTGAAGAGTGAGGAGGCCAGGGTACCAAGGAAAGCCATTTAAAACGTGTAAGCAGAGATAACCAGACTTTCCGGTGATGTCCTTCAGCTTATACCAGAGAATTAGAAGGGGTTCCTTGGCCAGTCAAAAAAACTCTGTAATTCCAGAGTGGTTTTAGTCTTTTCGAGGGCCTCCTCCCTGTATTTTTTTTAAATAAATTTAGGGAATACTCTGCTCTAAAACAATAAGAGTCTCCTTCTCCATCTAACAGCATTCTCCTTTGAACCAGACTGACACAGCCTAAAGTTTCCCAGAATAATTTGTGAAGCTCTTTTAAGCATTTCTCATGAAAAACAAAGCCTCCGGGACAAAACTGAAAACTTGTGATGCATACTAAATGTGGACATACCAGCAGATTTTTTGTGGTTTCCCATCATCTCCTCAGATGTGTGTGACATTTGGACGTTCATTAGGATGCCTGTGCAGCGAGGGTTGAGACAGTATACTCCCAAGGTGCTCTAGGTTGGATTAAGACTGAACAAAACCTCCAGTCTAGCCTGTAACCCACTTCCTTTGATTTATTCATGTCGCTATAATTAAGTAGGAATGCTGGTCCTGACTGCAGCCCGGCTAGTACAATTACTTATTAACATACGATTGTTTTAAGGCCAGCCGATCCCTAATCCCCTTAACTGCGATGGAAGGCTTTCCAAAGTGGAAGTGACAGCAAACTAATCCACAAAGCTTCAATATGCTGTGGCTTTAAGGGTGAGTTTGCGCATGCAATTAATATGGCACAGAAGGGTCACAGATCCAATCAGTTTTTATGTCTTGGTGCTCCATAGGAAATCCCCTGCATGTTCAGTCATAACACCAACTCCCACACAGTGGATCTGCCAATCCGATTTTCTTTAAAAGATGCTTTACGAACCATCCATCCATCTATTTTCTATACCACTAAATCTAATTCAGGGTTGCGGGTGGGTTGGAGTTTATCCCAGCAATTATCAGGCGAGAGGAGGGGTACACCTTGGACAGGTCGCCAGTCCATCCCAGGGCTGCTTTAAGAACCAAACAGGGATTACACTAACCATCCCACCAGGAGATGATAATCCGATCCAATCACTGATCAGATGCATTGATCAGATAAGAAACTGGATGTGTCAAAAGTTAATCAGTTAAATGAAGACAAAAAGGAAATCATAGTTTTCGGAGCCAAAGAAGAAAGATTAAAACTCAGCACTCAACTTCAGACAGCTAAGGTACAAATCACCAACAGAGCCAGAAACCTTGCTGTAGTCATGGACTCAGTAGTTACATTGGCTACCGTTTCATGATGTTTTATTCAGAATTTATTATTCAGAATAATCATTTCCAAATGATTAATTCATTAAGGGTTCTAATTGGTTAGGGGGTGGAAGTGTTACGCAATCAGAAGGAAAAACTGCTTTGTTTCTTTTTGACAAAAACATGGAATAACGACATAATAAGGACCATTTTCGCTCGATTTGGATTCTACTTTTGAAGCATCAGCTCGTCTCTAGCATACTACTTCATTTTCATGTGAACAAACTTAGTATATTTGCTTCAGGCTGCCAGGACTGTATATGGTCATCATGGTGACAGTACAAGGGAATTAGCATACAGTATGCAGAACAACCGGAATTAACTTAAAGTGGAATGAAGATAAACACAATTAATGAATTATTTAATTCAGAACAACAGAATAAAATAGCCACTTGTTAAGTTTATTTTTAAGTATTAAGTTTAATGTTGAATTTTCATTCGGACATAAGTGTTTCATGGTCATTTATTATCTCTTTAAAGAATTAGAGTAATTAAAACTCTCATGTAAACGTGGTCATTAACTATAATTAACCTGTTTCATTAACCTGTAACTACTACTGTAACGCTGTCCTTACAAGTCTCCAATCCATCAGACAGTTGTAGTTAGTCAGTAACACCAGTCCTCACTAAGAATAGGAAAGTGGATCATATACTATAACATCAGTCGTCAGATCTTTACACTGGCTGCTGAAAGTTTCAGCAGACAATTTTAAATCGGAGGGAAAAGCTTTTATATTTGCTGCCTTTTATGGAAACAACTGATCATTAACTTTTATGTCTTGCCTTTTATCTTATTTTCTCTGAAAATGTATTTTGTTTTTTAGTTTGTTATTCAATTCATTCTAAGAACTGTTTTTAATAGTTCTTAATGCTTTCTGCACTCCGCTGTAATTCTTTGAATTTTCTTTGTAAAGCATCTTGAATAGTCGATATGATATACAAATGAACTTGCCTTTGCAGTTGTGACGAGAACAAATGTAAAATGGCCCAGCAACACCAAACATAACTTCACCAACACTAAGCATTTGTTTGGGAAACAATCTGCTGTGTGCACCATGAAAATCAAGCCAACAACTTAATCAGTCACTTAATCCTAGGAAATAACTTCCTCCTGTGGCAGCAGGCCTTCGGCTGCTTCCTGTGATCAACTATCACGGACAAGCGGCACAAATCTGCAACTCCTCGTTAAATCCGCTGGGGTTTCACTCGAAGGTCAGCATGGAGGCTGAACCATCACTGAGGGATGACACAAACGTCTTCCTGTTGCGGGATAACATGATCTCTCCATCTGCTGGTGGATTAATATAGTTGGACACTTGGTTGAAAGCAGCTAAATTAAAGCTGACCGCAGAATCTGACCTTAAGCAGACGTCAGTGTGGCGACCCAGAATGGAGAGCATAATGTGATGAAATGAGGTAAAAACTTCATTCACATTCTGACATCCTTAATTTACATATAGTCAGAGCTGAAATGACTTCATTTTGAGCTGCATTTATTATTTCATGTTGACTATCTGAGTATTTGACCAATGGTTCCTAACTTTCTGTCTATAACACTCATTATAAATCACAACTGGACTTTATCATGATGCAACCCAGCATTTAATAAGGTCACTATGTGTTTCTATCAGAAATATATAACTTTAGTGTCAACTGGGACTGCTTTTAAAATGGTTTCTGCTAGCTGTAAATGTCCAGCTCAGGATATAATGATGACATTTACTGATACTTCTGCCTTTCCTGTTATTTACAACTTATTTTTTTCCCATTCATTCATTCATTCATCCATTCATTCATTCATTCATTCATTCATTCATTCATTCATTCATTCATTCGTTCATTGTTTGAACCGCTTAATCCAATTGGGTCCAATTGAACATGTCGCCAGTCTGTTGCAGGGCCACACATAGAGGGACAGACAACCCCTCACACACACTCCTAGGGAGAATTTAGAGTGTCCAGTTAACCTCACATGCATGTCTTTGGACAGTGGTAGGAAGCCGGAGAACCCGGTGAGAACCCACACATACACGGGGAGAACATGCAGATCCACACAGAAAGGACACTGTTTCACCCCCCCCCTCAGCCCGAACCAGCCACCCCTCTAGCTCCAACCATGTCCGGGGTTCAAACCAGCGACCTTCTTGCTGTGAGGCCATAGTGCAAACCACTATGCCATCGGGCAGCCCCAAATTTTTTTCCCATTTTATGTGAAATATGAGCTAATTTTTAATCTGATGGCAGCAAAATGCCTGTACAAAGTTGGAACAGAGCAACAAAAGGCTGGAAAAGTAATCATTACAATCAAAACAATAACTGGTGGGGCATTTGACAACTAATTAGGTTATTGGTGAATAATATGACTGGGTAAAAAAAAAAGAGCATTTTAGAGAGGCAGTCTGTCAAAGGTGAGACCAGTACCCACGCCACATTCAAAGTCACTGAAATCCACTTTCTTGTGACAAAGAAAAAGGGCTGCAGAAAAGAGCTTTAATACAGAATCACATTTGCTTTAAACTGCAGGTTGCTTGTCCAAAACGAGTCTGTGGGAGATGTCGAGACTAATGTTTCTTTTTCCTCTGAGGAGTTCATTTCAGGTGATAAGGATAAAAAGGCAGAAGAGAAAATACTCCAAAGATAAGTAAGAGAAAGTGAATTACCTGACCATGTCTGATCAGCTCAGAGGACATCAGCTGAGGAGAAAACAGCTTTACATCATGAGTCATCCTCCAAATGTTGCCCACCAGAGAAACGCTGCTGGCCAGCATTAATATAATCAGAAATAAAGACTGAGCAATTGCTCCCAGAACCTCCCTCAGCTGAACCTTTTTATTCATCAAGTTTCAGTAGACTTTTGCTTTTCAAACTCCTCAAAAGTCTTTTCTTTGTGTTTTATTTATATTTTATCGGAGCCTTTTCTAATGAATTCTTGTGCAAAACATCAGAAAAATCGAGCTCAGTGAGTTGAAGGCCAGCTACAGCAGCTGCACTTAATTCTAAGTGCTAACTATCTAACTATCATCCTGTTTCAAAACACGGCCGCATTAGCAGAAGGAGCAATTAGCAGAAATGCAGACGTGCATCCGTCTGACGAATTATAACGTCAGCGCTGCACTGTATGTTTCTGGTGCTGGTAAATTAGACTTGGCAGGATGTAATACTTCATCGTGTTACTGAACACAGGAAGTCTATTCTTATTCTCTCATCAACACCTTTCCTTAAATGGTCTCAGTTTTACAGGGTGATTAATAATGTCTTCCATCTTACCAAGGTGATTTATAGAATCATTAAAGTGACACCTCAGCATTTTCAATTTCATAAATATAGTTCAAGTCCTTTCTTTTAGGTCTTTCATACGGACTGATTTGGACAGTGATGATTAACCCTTTGAGTCCCACGCCTCAGACCACAATGAAATGAGTATATCCCTGGAACCCACAAGGTATGAATACTTTCGGCGTCGCATTTGAGGGAACACTTGTGAGATATCATGTGTAAATACTGTATTTGTGATGTGTGCGACTAATTCGAATAGTGCAGACTAAGGCTGTAACAATACCTGTAAAAGTGTCGAAATCGAGGTACTCAGTGTCTCCGTCCCGTCTCACGGTGTTAGAAGGTAGAATTGTGAGACACACAAACCTCAGTTGGACAATTGTTACTATAGCGTCCACTTTCCCATGATCCTTCTTTACAACTTCACAAGCAATTCATAGTTTGACAAACTGATACTATCATCTTTGTATAAGTAGAGAGTAAATGGTTATGTGCTCAAAGTGATGTATTGTGGAGGGGGGTCCTGATGAGATCACATACACACTTAACTCATTGTGCAGCAAGGACAGTACCATTTCCCCAAAGCATGCTGGGAAATATTCCAGCACACCAATCCACCAATCGATCTAACAGCTTTCTCTAGGCGGGCCAAGCCCTGGGCCAATCAGAAAACAGCACCACTGCGTCAGGCGGACCTTTTAGGGTAGGATCCTTACATAGGCCCAATCTCAAACCGGTCCCTACACACTACCCCTTCACCATCAAGTGTGACTTGAAATGAAGTCACACTCGCAGCCGCCGAAGGACACTTCAGTCGGAGGGGAGGGCATGAAAGAGATGAGCGGGAATGAGGCCCCCTTTTCCCTCCACCAGAAAAGGGAAGCAAGTGTAGCCATGGCAACACAAAGACGCCAGTGTAGCTTTGCGTACAATTTGCGAGGCGCACCGGCCGTGTCGTCATTCCCCACACTGTCCCCGAAACATCAGAAATTCAGCAGCCATTACAATGACAGGAGCTAAGTTATGCTTCAGTACTACCATCATACCGTTTGATTTTTACGATCAAACTCATGAATGAAAGCTGATAATTGTGTTAACATTACATCAAACGTCATCGTAAAGAAAAATCGTTAGTTTTGTTTAATTTTCCTTCACTTGGTGATTTTCTGTCAGTGTTATAAACACGCGGGACATATGTGGAACTCTTGTGTTAACAATGTTTCCTCCGTTTAGCCGTCGCACCAGCTGGAAAGCCTGCATCGATGCTGACTCGCTATCTGAGGGCTGAATGCTCCGCTCGCCCTCTGCCCTATGCGGTTTGAGACGGCCCTTAATATGGCGGAGCCTCCGCGAGAACGCGCAAACGGAGGGTTAGTGCGTAGGGGTAGTGTGTAGGGACCGGTTTGAGATTGGGCCATAGAGATCTATAGAGGCCGCATTGAGTGGACTGGCCCGCTGCAGTAACGTAGCGCAGCGCAGCGATGCCTCCGCCAATATTTGTGAGCAACAAATAAAGGGCTTTATCACATCAAATATACTCTTTAGAGACATTAAGAATTGTTTTTTCACAGAAAATTTAGGATTTACCAGAGGTTACCAACAACAACATTCGTCATTAGGTTGGTTATATTGATGTTCAAATATCGGATGTGGTAAATATTGTTTTCTTGCTTCCCAAGTGTCATACATACTGCTGTTTAGTGTAACCTTGTCATGATCTTAAAAAAAAAAAAAACAAATAAAGATAATCAGTATATTTATTTTTTTAAACACCTGTTCCATCTCTGTACCACAGACATTTTTCAATGAAACCAGACTGGAATCCTTTGAGGAGAATGATGAAAATCACCATCCTTTGGAAAACAAATTAACTGGGGCAACATTCCAAACTTATTTTGAAAACATTTTTAACTGATAAAACATTACAACACAGGTTTGGACTTAAATTCCTGACTTATTTACAACATAAATCATCTCTGTAATGCCATCCATCTGTTATCTCTTGACAATTAGCGTCCTCATCAGTGAAGTAATTTCATCTTAACCCACAAAAACACAAGTATTTTTAGTTTTTCATTATATTTTTTTTATTTTGTTGTGAACAGCCCATTGACATAGCCTCTTCACCCTCCCTTGATGTCTCAGGTTTTTCTAGTTTAGACAGGCTGAAAAGAAGGAGAAAAAGTTATTATATTGCATAATATCAAAACATAAGAAAGACCTGTTGTTGTATCAACCTTCCAGACCACTCTGGTTCTACTTTCTCTCCATCCCAGACTCAGAGCCAAAAATGGAGAAGCGGCATTCAGTTTTTATGTTCTTCTAATCTGTAGCAAAATTCCAGAAAACTGCTGAAACAATGAGTACCTTTAAGACTAAAAACCCATTTGTTTGTAATTGCGTTTTATTAATAATAAGTTGAAACCAGCTTAATTCTGTGATTTAATATTACAGTTTTGTTTTTTAATAATGTTATTTTTTTAATTACTAAAGCATGTCCATCAATGTATCTGAAATATGCCATATTAATAAACTTGACATCAAAAAATACGTTATTCCTTCATGAGAAAAGAAAATGTG
>JAVQJG010253725.1:0-10414 GCA_036024015.1 Craterocephalus amniculus | reverse complement strand
ACACTATTTACTACCTGCCACAGAACATATCATACAAATAAGCACATACATTTATGAAAAAATCTAAGGTCAAAAGTTCAAAACGCTGCTCTAGCTTGTTCCCTTTGAGAGAAAGAGATTTAAAATAGGAAGTTATTACAAGAAGAAAAGATGCACAACAGCGGATTAGAGGTCAAACATCACCATGGATGAAAGGAGATGTAAAAACAGGACTCTCAGTCAGCGCAGATTAGATGTGATCATGTCGTATCAGTGGACAGTTTGACCTCCTGCATTGTTACATTTATTTATTTTATGCAGGAAAGCATGAAAAGCAACCGGGCCTGACTCAGTACAAACAGGTTCCTGCTCTGTAGAGACATAAACACAAAAAACACCTTCAAAGGCACATAATAACACACATACATGTTGCGTCAGAGCTGAAGAAGCCTCTGACTGAACACGCTTCAAAGAGGCTGTGCAGTTGTGACGTTCACAAACAAATCCAGTCTTTTGAATGGCTCTGCACTGTGAACAGGAGACAAAAAAGAGCCCTGTAGTCTGGTTCTTGTTGGGCTCAGCAGCTGTTGGAAGGTAGATGAAGTCTCCTCCACAGACTGGTGGAAGATGTAAAACATCTTGGTGCCGACACTGGAAGATCCTCACAGAGAAGAGACAGCCTCTTCTCACAGACGGCCTTAGGGTTGCATTTTCTGTTCAGCCAGGGTCTTCCACTACCTTCGCTATGCCAGTGGGCAAGCTTCCATGCGGATGAGCTTCAGAGCACGGTTCTGTTGGGCCGTGGTTAGGATGCTGTGTTTGTACCCATGATGCTGCTTGGACAGTGTTTTCCAGATGTAATCAGGTGCTGCATGAGGCATCAGCATGTTGATTCATCTCTGATTGTAGTTTAACTGTAGCTGCAGATTTTAACCACTTGGCTAATTTATTTTTAGTATTGATAGGTAGAATATGAGCTTAAAGTAAACTGATGGTTTTTTTCTCTTTGCTCTTAATTCACATTCACCAATGAGCTACCAGCTGAGGAGCCCCAAACCCAGGTTAGGTGGATTAATAGCGCCCTCTTTGTATTGTGTTATGTGAAGCAGGCCTGATCAGACTCCAGAAGGAGTGTGGACTTACACCACTGGTGTGTATGTCTGTCTGGATGATTTCTGTGAGAGGGGAAACTCCTGCATAGAAAAGGCAGACCAGCAAATATCATTACCAGCTGGATTCAATCATTCCATGTTCTTGTAGTCATGCTCATACTGTCAGTTTCTCTTTCTCTCTCTCTCTCTCTCTCTCTCTCTCTCTCTTGCACACACAAGCACCTCCATAAAACTGCTAGCCTACACATATATCCTTATTACAACATGGTCCTGACCTCCATTTATTGTGCAGTTATTCAGAGCCAAATCCAGAGCCATTGCCAGAACATGCCAAGCCCAGAGCTTAATTAAAAAAAACCCAGTCTACATCTTAGCTCTAATCCTGAGCAGCACCCGGAATGATCAGCTCTTTATTCTTTATTGCAACGAGGTTTTGGTCCCCATCAGGACTGCTCCTTCTCACAGCTTTAATAATTGCTCTAGAAAATGTGGTAATGAGGAAACGTAAACAGGAACACACACACACACACACACTTTATTCAAGAGTATGGAGTCTCTAATGGAAACCTACTAATTGTTTATAATCCCACACTCTCTCTAAACCCGAAAATAAATTAAAAACCTCTCTGTTACGGAAGTAGAGTCTGCATATGTGACACAAAGACTGGGGAGAGAGAGAGAGCAGGAAAAGTGTGTTTGTAACTTGTTTATTGTGCTTGTTTAAATAAAATGGACTTGATTGAGCTTTTTCTCTTCACAGAATTCAGATCCTGTTCTCCAATTCTGGTTAAAATTGGCAGGCAAAACTTTATCAGAATAATTTTTTGTGGGAAACTCACATCAGTAGGACCAAAAAAAGTCCCCAGCAGGTTCATGTCAATGAGCAACAGGAATATCTAAACAAGCAGGGGTTTATTATGGAAATTTGTCTACAGGGACAAGAAATTGACTAAGTTCATCAACCTTGAAGGAAAATGTGTTCATTAAAAGATGTAATAAACCTTTGTTACACAGTACATCATCTCAGTCATAGGTATGATCATTTTGAAAAATATGATGTTCATTTTACCATCTTTATTATTTTTATTTGAGTTCCATATCATGTTAAAATTATTATGGTTATATTTTTGCTGCACCAAAGACAAATAGGCTCAATTAAGATTGATTAAATTTCATTAATTATGTTTACAAAGTCTCAGCGCTGATTATCAAAGCGCCACACCCTAAGAAACGTCAGGAAAACACTGTAAATATAGAAAGAAATTTTCTATTTTAACCTTTTACAGTAGTTTTACTTCAATTTTCTTTTTATTTACACATTGCATCTTGGGAAGAGGAACTTATCTGAAAAACTCAGCCAGGATAAGTGTTCTACTCTCAAACTTCTACAATAAAGTTTACACAGTTTTAGTTTCCCATGACATCCACTTTTCTCTCCAGGCTCACAGATCCACAGTACCGATGGTGTAAAAATTACAGAAAGTCTATATGCAGCTGGAATTTAAGCTTTTGTGACAAGCGCAGTGTGAACTTGACTTATGTTCTTTACTGCCTGTGTACGTTTATACTGTATCCACATAATGTTGTTGGGATGTTGTGGTTGGTACCATGAGTGTCATAGAAAATACAGGAAGTCACAGCCACTTGTGATCTTTGGTTTACTATTTAAAAGTAGATAGCAGTGTTTGGTCCTATTCACATCCAGACTGTTAAACCCAATGAAGAAGAGTGTGTTTCACTGGGAGGGAGTCTGGAAATAACTGATCTTGGTTAAAACCCAATTACCTGTAACCTTGCAACCAATTCAAGTAAATTTTCATTTGTTCAGAGTTTTATCGTTCCATTGATGTGAGAGCTATGAAATGACAGAATTTTCCACTTTCGCATTAACAGGAGTGTCCCCACAATTAATGATAAAATTTCCAGGTAATTTTCTGCTTTTTTCTGTTTGTTTTTAACAGAGTTTTTTCATATGGCACAGCATCTCCTCTCTCGTACCTACTAGAAGATTTTAACATACTGATTCATGCTAAGAACAAAAAGCCTTTTTTGTAACTGTTGATAATGACTTTGTAAAAGTAAATAATTTTTTTTGGACCTTAAACTTTTACGCAGACTTATTTAAAGGTAACTCCTGACATTTGAAATTCTGACTGAAGACACACCAGCTGCTAGTACTAACTAGCACTACCCATTAGGGGTACTTAATACTACCCATCTTTCTGAAGATATACTGACAGCCAGGAGAACAAGAAATGAAAGAGCAGAGCCAATCATGACAGAGGTTATAAGGTGGGACTTACAGGAGTGATGGAGAACATGGATCTCTCAGTCACCTGTGCAGTGGAAAATGATACAGACTACTCAGGAGTCAGTAGATACTGGTAGGGACGTCCTGTGATGGACTGGTGGCATGTCCCATGTGTACCCGGCCCCCCACCTGCTAAATGCTGGGATTATTTCCTGTGCTACCAGTGACATGGGTTAAATGTACATGCTGACTTCTTTGTTTTGATAAAGCTGGGTCCTATCTCACTGAATCAATTATAAAGATGTGCTGAAAGTTGTGTAAACAATGTCACATTTAGGTTGCTTCAGTCGTTCAAATGAGTAGGGAGATTTTCTGATGAGTTCGTGCAAATAGTTTTGCATTTTTCAAAACAAAATTTGTTACTTTTTTTATTTATTTGAACTGGAAATTATCCGAAATATTTTATTGACTCTGAACTGTGCAGAGAGCTTCAGACAGTTGATAAATGTGTTTCCTTCAGGAGGAAGTGAGCCGTGTTGTGAGCTCAGCAACGTGGGTGAAAAGGACCACGCGCACCCAGGGCTTGTATTCCCACCAATGCAGGCTGTGTAACACAGGACTGAAATCCACTCAAAGGACAGATGATAGTTGGTGCAGGGGGATGTTATTGACTGATGTAAAAGGGGTTTAACATGGCTTTTAGGGGGTTTGTCCAAATAAACCAAAGTGAGCTCAGTTTTTATTTATTTTTAGAGTCACTTCACAAAGTTGAGTGATTGCTTCAAGTCAGTGCATCTTTCTGTTAATCTAAAAAGGGAATAATCTACATTTGTTGTACAAGCTAATGTTGTTCTATATATATTTTGGTGTTGTTCTATGCAGTGCTCCAACCACAGGTGGGTAAAACAGCATGTCACCATTTTTTTATCGCAAATGGTTAGGTCCACTCCACATGATTTTAATAATCAGTGTTATTTAGAATGGGCCGAGCCACGGCTGACAGGGCAATGAGCACACTCGCTCTCTGTGAGAGTGTGTGCAGAACTACGGGGTGCACTGGTCAAGATTATTACTGTTATTTTGTGGTCTTGCAAGGGTGCTGAAATGTTCAAACCAACAATGGTTTGCACACACACGCACACACACACACCACTATGAGAGGGAGTCATGGTAAGTTATCTCACCATCGTTTCAAATCCACACATACTGAATAACGGATTAAGAGAAGGAAAAAGTTCCACTTTCCCCCTGCTGCTGCTGGGCTAGAAGAATTCTCACAACATCGCCAGTTGGCTTTCACCAGTTGCTCTCTCTCTCTCTCTCTCTCTAAGGTTGTGAACTTGCCCAGTAGGGTTCCCATAGAATGAAATGAAAGAGCTTAGGAACCCGTAGCACACACACTTATACACAAATACACACATGGGGTGTTTAAACGGCAGGAACATTTAATCTTGCACAGGACACACACACCTCCTACTCCTTCTATCGATCGTGTGCACACATGAACGCACGCACAAACACAATCACACACTAAAGGCCTTATAGGGTCTATTGTATGTTAGTGGGGGGCACCAGCAAATACACTGATGTTGGAAAAGCCTCACTTCTGGAAGAATGGACATGCAAATAGAGACTAGAAATAGTAACTATGCAGCTCGACCAAACATCCTTCTCCAGCATCATTTCTCTGCATGCACTTTGGAGCTACGGTGTTAAATCTGATGCTTCTTTTCTGAATGAAGCTGCATGAAACTTATTTTTATTAACTTATTATTGGCTTCAACTTGACATTAATGTACTGAATCCTTAAAGAAGAAGCAGCTTATACATAGATATGTTAGGTGACGGTTTAAGAAGTCAACAATAAATAAAAAAAGAAAACAATTACAAACAAAACAGAATGACACATTTTGTCTGCAGCCAGAAATAAGAATTAAATGTATAATATGTGTAGATGAATCATAAAACAGGTATTTGTCCACTGAAGAACAGTGAGCAACTGAAAGCCGCTTTCAGAAGATCTGTGAAAAATTAAACTCAACTTTTTATTAATCTAGTAGTCTGCTCCTACACATTCTTTCATTACTCTGATAATGATTATCCATTTAGTCAGACTGAATACAGCTTTTTAAGTTCTTTCAACACAGAACAAGGATGCAGTTGATTAATAATATTAGTACAATATAAACACCGTGTATATTGTACTTTATTTAGTATATCATACTTCTAAATGAGTCACACATTTGCTATGTTTCCTACTCCGTGATGCTGGTTTCACAGATATGAATTCTTAATGAACTCAGTATTGTGGATCATGCAGCAGCTGCATCTTCTCTTCTCACGTCCAACTTGTAGCGAGGCACAAAGATGATGCTGGAAGCATTGCTTTCAGGGAAAGGGAAAGATAATATTTCCCAAGATTAAACTAACTATCATAAGTTCATTAGAAAAAATAAAAACTGTAATTATTACAGGTGAGGATATAGTCAGAATAGTTTGAATTGGAGTCAAATCAACTTGAATGGATTAAACTAGATTGAAATAACCTTGTTTTTCTTCTCTGTGAAGACATCTATCCTAGATAAATAAAAAAGAAATGAATTTAATTAACTAGACTATATTAATGATCCTAAATATGCACCAGAGCAGTGTTTTTTAGCTGGGTGGGTTTAAAAGGTGTAAACTTCCAACATGCTGTTGTTCAGCAGGGAACAAAGAAACACCAGGGATTAATAGGTGATGCATGTTAGCGCACTTTCAATGTGGGAAGATTGGAAGAGGAGAAACCTGCCGGGTGTGTTGTGTACAGAGGCTGTATGTCCTTGTCACAGTAGGCCCAGGTTCGAGTAACCATGCCCAGCTGCAAACACACACAGACACACACACAGACTTTTGCCTTAAGTCTCCATAAATCCCCTCTGAACAACTGTACCTACCACTGCTCTGACCTCTGTTTAACTGTTTTTCTGGGACTTCAAATCAAACAGTTTTTACTTTAATAGTATCCCCAAGATAACAACAATGATGTGCTAAATTGTTAGATGACTAAACTAAAGGGCCTGGATAATTCCCTGCACGTTGAAGGAAATATTCTCATCGATGCTGGAGCGCACAAGTCCGTAGAAATGGTCTCAGCAATGTTACCGGTCCATGAAATCTCAAAATGTGCTTTAACTGTGAGCAACAGACAGTTCATGGCTTTGCTTTAGTGCTGCCTGTGATGTAGGCAGTGTCTCTGAGTCTCACACCGTGGTTCCACATAAATGCTAATGCGGGCCTTGAACAGCAGAGATGATCTGATGTTGTTCTTCATATGATTTACCTCCAGTTGTGCGTTTGCAGTTTTAATAAATAAATTTAAATATTCATGTTTGGATCAGTGGTGCCCTTACCAACATTTTTTAAACTTTATCCAAAAATACATCCAAAAGCCGAACCCTTTTGAGCCCAGTCAACATCCAACCATTATTTTTTCAGGACAGCCTCAGTTGTCTGATTATGAGGCTAAAATTATGTAAAATAAATGTAACAATAGATGAAGCACCAAAGCCAACCACAACCGGCCAACAAAAAAACTGAATATATGGCTCATACATAGAAATAACACACAGATCAACAGTGACCAAGCTTTTTCTCACCTGCAGATCGTTCTCGCAAGTCTTGGCTATCAGGAGAAAAAATTATTGTCATTGAAACAAACGCACAACAGAAGCTGTTTGCATCTTTACACTTTTTCATCATTTACAGTTATTACCTTTCATCACATAACCATCTCTGTGCATCAAGAGCATCTTCTTGGCTTTATTCCAGCCATAAATGACCATTATTTGAGTTCTTTTCATACTTACATAGAACTTTCTGCTCACTCGTTGATCCTTGGCTGTTTCAGAGACATAACCATCAGTTTAAGCTATCTGATTAGTGGAAACTTCGGCAAGGAATTTCTTCATCATCATTAGTAGGTCAAAATACATCATTTTGACATCGATTATTTATTACATTTTCTGCATAAAAATGTGATTAACAATGGTGTTGTCTGGATCACTTATTGTGCATTTAGCATATAGAGTCTCTAAATAAACAATGGCTGGATTGCAAACCTCTTGGATGGGATATAATAAATATGTCTGAAAAACATCCATAGATCACCTGAAGAATCTTCCTTAACAATTTACCCCACAGTGTTACATGGCTCCGGAGTAATGTTGACCTGTCACTTAAACTGATCACTTTACATCGGTAGGTACCATAGGAGCCTCATATAGAAAACACAAATTAACTGTTAAATGACTGATACTCTTTGTATAACAAAAATAAATGGACCTAATGAGAAGGTGTGTTCTATTCTTCAGAGTTGTGCACTTTCTGCAGCTGTTGCTGTTCTTTATTTATTCTCATTGACCAGAGGTAGCCAATTTTCTTTGTGCGAGCCCGCCTGCCCGCCTTCTGCCATACTTCCCAAAAATCCCAGGTGTCATGAAGGTGGAAAAGTCCTGCTTTGAAAGGGAAGTGTGAAAATGGCTCCACCTGCTGATGCAACATTTTAAGTTTTTTGTTAGTTAGTTTGTTTGTTTGTTTGTTTGTTTGTTCATCCCCTTAAAATCCAGCAATTTTTGCCTAAATTGGGTTTTTATGGGATATACACTTGTGGATCAGTTATTTTTATTGGACCCTTGCTGATGTAACAGGGCCGTTTTAGTTGCAGTATTTATCACGTGGAGCAGAGTATGGCTTCAAAGATAAATTGTATTTATGTCTGGTCAGAAATACGTGTTTACTGAATCTACAGTCAAGATTCTCGCTGGGATGGTACACATCATTCACATCTCATGAATCTCAGCTTTCCATTGGTGTATAACAGATACTTGGAAGGGAAATGGAATAAAATACATATATAATAATCATGTCCTGGCCACGGCGTGTCTGGTACCAACGTGTTATAAGTTGCTTGTCTCTGGTGTTCTGCAGATTTGTTGAAATTATTATTTTATGATAATAAAGGAAATAAATTAAGCAGTAATTAATTAATATAGTTTTAAAAAAAACACTACTCTTAATGACTGTAATGTTTTTCTCATTAAATACTATGGGTTTTTTTTGACAATGCATTATTTTTATTTATCTTTACCCAATAATACTATACACACCTGATGTTGTTTTATTGTTGTTACATTTACACTTCTTTTACACTTTATAAAGACATTATATTATTATTAACACAATACAGTAAAATGGTCAATTTAAAATTTTTTACACATATGGCTGAATACATTTTTTAACTACATGTTTAGAATAATGTTTTATTATATATAAGTATTACGTTTTACTAAATTAAGATTTATAAATTCAGCTGAACTGCAGTATTATGAAATTTACACTGATGGAATATGTTTTAGATGTGGTCAGATATAAAAAAGCAGAATATTTTCCATCATTTCCACTGTTTTAAAACAATGGTACACAGAAATGCAGAAAATACAGAAATGCTGAGTAATTCCTCTGTGTGCGTGTGTGTGTGAGAGAGAGAGTGTGTGTGTATGCGTGTGTATGTGTGTTTGTGCGTGCGCGAAGTTTATACATACATGTTTAACTGTGTTTAAAATATATTTCGTGGCCACGTACTGGACGGAGCAGAAAGACAGTCTATATAACTATTGTTATAAATTTGTTTTACATATTCTTTTTTCATTTTATTTTTTAAATGCAATTTCAAAATGTAAAACTAAATTTGAACGTCACGTTCTACATAAATAGATAAATAAAAAAGAATGAAAGCAGGTAGATTCCCGGCCAGCAGCTCAGACCAGTGGCCTTGTCGGGTTTTTCTAAAGTGTAATGTCGGGCTTGTTGCTGGGGCCGTTTTTAGTTCAGCTCAGTCACTCCTCCTTCACTAAGTACCTTTGGTTTATACAGCTGCTGCAAAGCCCAACTGCACGCGCATGTCAACGCAGCGGGCATGCGTGTGTGTGCGCGCGCGCGCGTGTGTGTGAGTGAGGGGAAAGACGCGCGTGAGCAGGCGGCTGAGAGGTTCAGTTTCTGCTCCGTCCAGTACGTGGTCACGAAAACAGGGAGATCAGAGGAGAAGAATGCGGAGAAGGAGTGCCTCTCTCCGGCCCTCCTATACCTCTCCTCTCCCGCTACAGCTACACCTTCAGCCCCCCTCCCCAAAAGCTCCTCCTTTCCACTCCTTCTCTTCTCTCTTTTCTCTCCCTCACCCTTTCCTGATCAGCCAATCACGCCCCTGCCTTAACCCCTCTTGTTCTCGTGGCTCCGCCCCCCGTTCACCCAGCTGCAAACTATACAAGTCCAGAGCGAGGAGGACAGCGCGAGGCGCACACACACACACACACACACACACACTCTCACACACACACGGAGTAGAGGTGGCAGAAGCAGGCGGAGACACGGAGCTCTCACACCCGCGTTCTCACGCGCACAGGGAAAAGAAATGAGAAGGACGCAAATGTTATGTGTTTGAGAGGAGAAGCAGAACCGCCGCGGGGTTTCCCACCATCCGTCCATGATCCGGATCGGCTGCAGAAGAAGTAGTGAGAAAAGCCAGTGAGGCGCTCCGGGAGAAAAGTGGGAGCTGCTGCTGCTGCTGCTGCTGCTGGTCATTTCCTCTTTCTTCAAAGCAGAGACAGCAAAAAATAAGCGACGGAGACAGGGACAGAGGACGGAGGACAGGGACT
This sequence comes from Craterocephalus amniculus, assembly GCA_036024015.1. NCBI lineage: Eukaryota > Metazoa > Chordata > Actinopteri > Atheriniformes > Atherinidae > Craterocephalus > Craterocephalus amniculus. The sequence continues at coordinate 380 of JAVQJG010253725.1, read as the reverse complement.
GAGGGGCCCCCCTCCTCTCAGCGACCCGGAGTGTTGATGGCAGTCTGAAAGGACCTTATGTGTTTCTGGGAGAATTAACCCTTTAATCCTGGAGTACTCACACAGACCAGGTACGCCGACCACTTCTTTCTTTTCTTTCCCCTACGCTGCGTGCGCGGGCATGAGCTCCCTTGCTGGACTGGTGCGAGTCAGTGCGCGTGTCGCGGGACGTAGGGTCAGTTGTCTGTCATTGTCTGAATCCACTGACAGAAGACAAACTCGGTGGCTAAATAACACTGTGTGTGTGTGTGTGTGTGTGTGTGTGTGTGTGTGTGTGTGTGTGTGTGTGTGTGTGTGTGTGTGTGTGTGTGTGTGTGTGTGTGTGTGTGTGTGTGTGTGTG